>CAODLS010866424.1:0-13637 GCA_948243855.1 Flueggea neowawraea
GTTCTTTTACGGATTAAGGTTTTACTATCCAAATCATATTTGATAACTTAATCAGAACCACTATTCACAGATAATTCATCCAATTAAATATGCACAGAAATAAGAAACAGAATGAAAAATGCATCATACATATATATCAAATATAAAGGGTTTCGAAAATAATGTGCTTGGGGTTAGGGCTTACACTAATATGTAAAACATTTGATACTAAAAACATATGAATATACAAAATATAAGTTATACAAATAAATCGTAATATCAGTGAATATACAGAAAAATATGATAAACTCAAGTAATAATCCAAAAGTCAAAATAAGACCCAGTAACCCAATAAAAACTCGGTGTAGAGCTCTAACAAAAACAAAATGAGCCTGAAATAAGAGGCCACTCACTATCAAGTAGAATGTCTCACTAGGTGCAAGATGTCAGACGATTGCAATGCAAAAATGTGAACCTGAGAAATAGATAATGGAAAGTAGACAAGAAACAAAGAAAAAATGGTAAGATTCCCTAGTGAGAAAATGACACTTCAGATCGGCTCAAAGCCTCACAAAAAATGTTTTGAAAATATTTCAAAACTACCACATGCAAATTTAGGTATATACATACGTATATAGGCTGATATAGAATATTCGTTTTGAAATTCATTTTCTAAACACGTTCGCAACCAAAGCAAATAGCAGGCAAAAACAGATAGAATATGTATATAATATACAATAAATAGATATGAGACCAGAAATAGACAGAATGTATATATGAGTGGGCTCCACCACTAATCAGAAACAGAGATCATGCGTCTGATCGGACAAACGGCTACCATAACCCTGGTAACTGGGCCTTGGTTGCTCAATGGTACCAAAGACTACGTTTGACCCTACGTAGCACAGGTGTGCCATACCGAATATTTATATATATTTACCATATATATATCAGACTTACACGCAAAATAAAAACCATCTTACAGAAAATATTTATCAACCATATATAAATATTTTAAATTTCATAAAACAGAAATCTTGGAAAATAATAATCACATAATCCAGATTATTAATTAGTCAACCATTAATTATTCCATTTTCCAAAAACACATCAGACATAAACAAAAACATATAATTTAAAAGACACAGCCTATGTGTCTGAAGCTGTCATTTCACTCACCTGGAATTCGAAGCAAAGGATCAAGTCATGCACCACTAGTAGGTGGTTGGTCGTGCTGGTAGGAACAAGAAGCTGAAACGGATACAAACATAGAAATGTCAAAATATGGTATTGTGGCAATACCAGATGCATGATATGTAGATGTTGACGCTCCAGGACACTGGAAAACCTATAGTGAATAAGAATCATTCACTTTAGATCCAAAATCTTAAATCTACATAAAATTACAGTTTGATCCCCTACCACTGTAAAATTACATTCTAGTCCCCACACTTATCAAAATTTATCAACCAGTCCGCAAAGAGTTCTACTAGTCCTTCAAGTAGTCAAAATCTCCAAATAAGTCCCCTAAATCTTAGAAATCAACAAAATACAAAAATTACAACATTGGTCCCCCACAACCATGGCTTACTCGAGTAACACAAAATGTTTACTTGAGTAATTCAAGGCATGGTTTACTCGGGTTGCACAGAATACTGACTCGAGTAACCTGAAGTACTGGCTTACTCGAGTTAGCCAAATGGCTTACTCGAGCAAGTTACTTACCCAGAAATTCTCAGATTTCGATCCACTCTATTCCACCGATAAAAATCAACACCAATCACCCACATTGTCTATATTTAACCACCTGAATATTAATCTATGATCAAAACCATCAAAACAACTCAAAACCACCCAAGAATCACTCAACTTATATATGAACATTCTTGATTCTAATGATCTCAAGCTTAATCTAAGTGTTTTTAGACTCCTAAAGGCATAATTTAACAACCCTAAATGAGCCTTACAAAAGAGGCAACACAAAATCAAACTTACGAGCATTCTACCCAAAACCCTAATATGAATAATCTTGCATAAATGAGAAGAAGAGAGGTGAAGAAGCAAAATCTTACCTCAATAGACGTCTAAGAAGGATGAAGAACTACCAGAGATGATCTTAGGGCGGAAAGAGAGTGATTTGAATGGGAAATGAGTGAGGGAAGTCGAAAGAGTAGGGGTAGGGGTATATATAGACCCCTACCCAAAATGACACATCATTCAGCCATCTTTATGGCTTACTCGAGTAAGAGGAATGCTTACTGTAGTAAGAAACCGGCTTACTCGAGTTACAATTTTGCCAACTCGAGTTGAATTACCCAGAAAATGATTCCCAGAAGCACGAATTACATGAGTAACCAAATGGCTTACTCGAGTAATCCATACCCCATTTAACTCGAGTAGGACCAACGGCTAACTCGAGTTACCCATTGTCCAGATTACTCGAGTAAAACCACAACACTTACTCGAGTAATCCCACCAAAAATCACTTATCACCCACTCAACACTCTAACACCCAAGACTAGAACTGAACGAAATAGAATACTACAGAGGGTCTTATCAGAATTCGACGGAGTATTACATACATATTGTTCACCAAATATATCAAACATTCAACCAAAATGTTTATTAGCAAAAATATCTCAAAATACTTAACAGAGTATTTTATTTCAAAAATACATTTAATCTGAAAAAATACATGTTTCAGAAAATATTCTTAAATCCAGACAAAACATTTTCTAAGTAAAGAATATCTCAAAATTCAAAATAAAAGATTTATTACCGAAACTATAATAAATATTAAAACATAATATTTACTTCAGAAACCATCAAAAGTCCAAACAAAACATTTATTACAAAATTGTAATAAATTTCAGAGCAAATTTTCCATGTAAATCAAATTTTAGGATTTCCGATCATTTAATAATTTCCGATTACATGCAAAAGTTCACACAACGAAAACGATATAGCTTTAGAAGACACAGTCTATGTGTTTGAAGCTGTCATTCCACTCATCTGAAAATCCAAGTTGAATGGCCTAGTCAAGCTCCACTTGTGGTTGGTCAACCTCGCTGACTAGAGCACGAAGCTGAAACAATTATCAAAGTAGAGTCAAAGACATAATGTTGGTATTGTGGCGGTAACAAAATGCATGATATGCAAATGCTGACTCAAAATCTCGAAAACCCACTTCGAACAAATATCTAAAGCTCTCTACCCAAAGATCAAACATCTCGTAAAATTATATTTTGGTGTCCAACCAATGTAAAATTATGTTTTAGTCCTCAAACTTTCCAAAATATAAAATAGTCCTCAAAGTATTCTAAAATTACCAAATAATCCTCCAAGTAGTCAGAATCTCCAATAAGTCCTCAAACTCTCAGAAATTATATTTTAATCCCAACATATAAAATATCAATTCTGATCCTCTAATAATTTAGAATCGCCAAAATTACACTTTTGGTCCTTTTAATAGAAAACTACACCAAAACATCCAACTCTCGATTCAACCGATAGAAGTCTATCCCGAACACCTACATTGAATATAATAGATCTCCTGAACATGGAGCTACAATCCATTTCAACAAACAAACAAAAATCATCAAGATTTGCTCTCTAAAATTTTGGATTTTCTTGACCCAAAGAACTAAACCATTAAATCACAACATCCAACTCCAATACATGCATTTTCAACTCCAATCTACCAAGATATAACAAAAAAAACTTCAAATCTAACAGAGAAATCATCTAGAATGGAAACATGATCGAAGTCTATTACAAGTGCACATTAGTCAATTGTAGCAATAAAAACCTTAGGAGTATCCTAGGGTGTCTAATTCATAGGGAACTTGTCTAATTGTGGTCAATTAAAAAGATAAAAGAAAATAAAAGCATCAAGTTGTTTTGTTTTTGGGGTTTTGGAATTAAAGCAAGCAATAAAACGAAATCCGAGTACTCAATAATTGAAAAATGTTAGAGTTTTCGAGATAAAACCAAGGATTTAGTTGCTAAATAAATGAAAATGGGTTTTAACAAATGGGTGTGAGTGTTCTCTCTACATAAATCACCCAAGGCTTCTCTTAAGGTCATTCAAGTAATGCATCAACTTCCTAGGTGGGTCCTTTCGGCCTCGCCTAGCCAAATTAGGCACATTAGGATCATAGAGGAATTTCATTGAACACCTTGTACGCATGTGTATATCTCTATCCTAAAACCATTCTCAAGAAGGTTAGGCTAGACGGCAACCAGATCCCCTAGAAGGTCACCCTGCTACCACAACTCCTACACAACATTTCACAAATATGGGTGAAAATGTGAATGATCCCGTCGTAATACCTGACTCAGAAGAAATAAAAAAGAAAAATGTCTCCGAAACAATAGAGGAAGTGGGGGCAAAACAAAAGTTAGAAAGTTTGGAAGAAATATTAAGAGCAATTAAAGGCGTTGATGCATATGGTGCAGTTAATGCGTCAGATCTTTGTTTAGTAACTAACGTGGTGATCCTGCCTAAGTTCAAAGTACCAGAATTTGAGAAATATGATGCTAAGGGATGCCCATCCACTCACTTGGCTATGTATGTCCGAAAAATGGCCGGTTATACTCATGATGATACGCTTTTGATTCATTTCTTCCAAGATAGTTTTTTTGGATCAAGGGTGATCAACATTAAGTTTCTTTTGTTTTTTGAAGATGTGCAAAACGTTTGACTTAAAGTAGAACACGTTGGAGAGCTCGGAGTTGCGAAACAAGCCACTGCAAATGCTTCGCGTACGTTAGACATGGTTCATGTACATGAGAGAGGGTCTGAAGATAAGCAAAAGCCACTGGAACCCTCTGAAGCACGTTTCACGTACGTAAGGATAAGTTAACGTACGTCTTATAGTTGACGTACGTCAGATATATGTTAACACACGCAAAGCTTCCTCAAAGATGATCAACGTACGTGAGATAAAACAAACGTACGTAAGCTGGAGAATTTGCAGATGACGTACGTGAGAATGGCACAGAAAGTTGTAACGGCTATAAACTGTCTCCAACTGCTAGTTTCTCAACACCAACGGTCAAATGACTTGGAGAGGCTATAAATACATCAAGGAAGGGCAGAAAAACATGGATGATCATATGTTTTCAAGTCCAAAACATTTTCATCATTTCATCACCCCCAAAATACCAAATTCAAGCTAGATATCAAGATTCAAGCTTCAAATACTTAACTCTAGCATAGAGCTTTCAATTCTTGTAAATGTTTTTGTAAAACACTTTGAGAGTGTGGGGAAGGTTGTTTGTGAACCTATGAAAAACAAAATTGTAATGGCTTTAGAGATTTGAGCCGTAATCAACCTTATTGGCATTAGAGGTTTGAGCCGTAATCAACTTTGTGTAGGCTTTGGAGGTATGAGCCGTAATCAATCTTGTTGGCTTTTGAGGTATGAGCCGTAATCAACCTTGTTGGCTTTAGAGGTTTGAGCCGCAATCAACCTTAGTGTAAGGCTTTACTGGATTGAGCTGTAATCAATCTCTGTTATAGTGAAAAGCCTAAGTGAGACTTAGGTAATGGACGTAGGCATGGTTGGCCGAACCATTATAAAAAATCTTGGTGTTGTTTTTCTCGCCTCACTCCAACTCGCTTCCGCTCTCCAAACTTAACCAAGGCATCCCCGGAAAAATTCTCCAACACTTCCAAATGAGGCAAGACCATTTGTGATTTCCACAAAACGATCAAGCATGTTGTTAATGCTTTCATCCTCTTTTATGGAGAATAACTCATAGTCATGTAGAAGCATATTAACTTTGGTTTCCTTGTCTTGAGTTGTGCCTTCATGAGTAATCTCAAGCATTTCCCATATCTCCTTTGTATGGTCACAAGAGGATATTCGGTTGTACTCTTCTTAACTCAAAGCACAATATAATAGTTGAGTGGCTTTGACATTTCGATTTAGAGACTTCCAATCTTCATTGTTGAAGTCTTTATACTCTTTAGGTGTGCCATCTTCATTCTTGAGAATTTTTCGACCAAGAATAATCACCTTCCATAGCTCAATATCATATGATTGGATGACTATAGTCATCCTTTTCTTCCAAGAATTGAAATTTGAGCCATGAAAAAAAGGAGGAGTATAGAGAGAAGCACCGAATACACATGGAGGAGAAGGATCGAAATTCATTTTGATGATGTGGATCTTTGCTGCAAGGTTGTTAAGCATTCTTGAATGGAGACCCGCTCTGATACCACTTGTTGGAGAATTTTCTCGGGATTTCTTGGTTGAGTTTGGATAGCGAAAGCAAGTTGAAGTGAAGATAAAAAAATAACACCGTAATTTATAGTGGTTTGGCCAACCTTGCCTACATTCACTACCTAAATCTCACCACTTAGGATTTTTACTATTTCGAAGATTGATTTCAGCTCAATCTAATAAAGCCAATACAACGAGGTTGATTTCAGCTAAAAACGTCCAAGGCCTACACAATATTGTTTGCCTTAGGTTCACAACAAATCTCTACAATGTTGTTTTCTATAGGCTTACAACAAACCTTTGCAATATTGTTTTCTATAGGATTACAACAAACCTCTACAATGTTGTTTTCTATAGACTTACAACAAACATCTACAATGTTGTTTTCTACAGGCTTACAAAAAACCTCTCATACACTCTCAAAGTGTTCACAAACTGTTTACAACAAATGAAGCTCTATGCTAGAGTTGGATATTTGAGCTTGATGCTTGAACTTTGATATTTAGCTTGATTGGTTATTTTTCTTGTTTGGAATTGATATAAAATTTGGCACAATGAGTTCTGAGGTTGTTCAACATATTCTCAGCCTTCTCTTAATGTATTTATAGCATTCTCATGGCATATAATCGTTGCTTTGAAGAAACTAGCCGTTGGAGTGCATTTAATGCTTTTGCAGCTTTCTATGACCTCTACAGTGTACGTTGCAACAACAAGACGTACATTGATCATGATGCGTTCTAGTTACCATGCGTTGTGATACTTGTTACGTACATTGATCATGTCATCTTTCCAGATAACATACGATGCATAGTCTCTACGTACGTTGTAAACCTTCACTACGTACATTATGCATGTATGACGTACGTTGTGCTTGATCTGGAATGATCCAGTAGCCTCTGTTTTCTTTCCGAACAATGTCTACGTATGTTGTTGTTTGATAACGTACATTGTGGATTCTTTTACGTACGTTGCACACATATAGTGTGCGTTGATCAACATGCAGTGGCTTGTTTTGCAATTCCGCACTTTCTCACATGTTTCACTTCAAGTCAAATGTTTTGCTCATCATCAAAACATTTTGTACATCATCCAAACAGAAAAGGAACTTTATGTTAATCACCCATGATCCAATAGTGTCATTAGTCCAAAACATCTCCTATAGTTCACTAAAGGTAATAGTCTTTCGTTCCCATCCACATCAGAAGAGTCTTGCATCTGCCCAACTATCAAATTTAATTAATCCACATCATCACCAATTCTACCATGTCTTCTAGAGTATGGTCATCTTGGCATGGACATGTTAAAGGCACTGACATCTAGTTTACATCAGATCAGCTCCAATCCATACTATTTGCACCAGTTTGCCATTTAGAAAAAACAAAACAACATAAAAAAATAGAAATAGAACAGGAAAGACACAAAAAAAAATGCAAAATGAATAATAAAAATGTGAATGGAATACAAACAAACAGCTTATTTTCTTCATTCTGATTTATTTGATGCCTTGTGCTTGTTCATGCTCGTGACTTGGTTAAGTATTGGCTTGATTTAGATTTGAGCTGATTAAGAACTCTATTGTTCTAAAATGAATTGGGATTGAGTTCCATCAACAAGTTGTTTCAATGAGAGAAAAATAGCCCCGTGACAAAAGACGTGAACTTAGTCTAAATCCCATACCTTGGCGATTCTAATGTGCATAAAATTGGGAGAACTACAACTTTATAACAAAAAAATGTCACTTTTTAAAAATAATATGTCAAGTTTGCAAGTATTGAGAATGTCATTTATATTTACCACATATCAAAAATCTATTTTTTAAAAACCCGCTAGAAATTGCCGTATTTTTAAGAAAAATTGACTTTTTTGTAAGAAATTGAATTTTTTAGTGAAATTGAATATTTTTCTTAAAAAATATATTTTAATCCAGATTGTGTTTTGTGTTCACAACGGTTCACAATAGGGTACACAATTCATATTTTCAGAAAAATTCTAAATAATTTTTTTAATTATTTTGTTAAAAATTTTCAACAAGTTGAGCAATTTTTTTGGTTTACAATAGTTCACATGCGTGGTATTTTTTTTTGTTTACTCAATACATATTTTAAAAGGTCACAAAATTCATATTTTTTAAAAAAGTATAAATGAATTTTTTTTTTAAATTTTATACGAATTTTACCCTAAAAATATTTTTTTCTAGGGTCAATTTTGACGTTCACAATGGTTCACGATGTACATTATTGTGAACCATTTTGAACTAAAAGACAACAAATTCACAATATTCACAAATTTGGTTTATAACAGTTCACAATGATTCACATAATACATATTTTTAAAAAGTCTAAAAGAATTTTTTCAATTATTTTTTTAGAGAATTTAAACGATTTTTTTCTTTAAAAATATATTTTTTTCCGGATCTGACTTCTTCTTCCTCCATGAAGGCGATTCGGGAACATCGATTGACAACGAACTTGTCAACGCTGAAGCGACGAGGTGAGCTGACGTGTTTCGATGGATCTAGAAGAACAAGAATAGAGAGACGATACGAAGAGACGAGGCCTCGACAAGAGAGAGAAACGAGGATAGAGAGATGAGGCGACGAGAGACAACGAGAACATAAAAAGGAGAGCGATCGAGGACAGAGGAAAGGATGGAAGTTGAAGGTGGCGAAAGAGCAGCTAGGGTTATTTTCAAGAGAGAGAGAGAGAGAGAGAGAGAGGAAGAGAGAAACTAGGGGAGAAAAAACGAGGAAGAGATGAGAGAGAGAGAGAGAGAGTTGATATGTGGATCTAGGGTTTGGGTAGAAGAGAGAGAGTGAGAGAGAGAGAGAGAGAGAGAGAGAGAGAGAGAGAGAGAGAGAGAGAGAGAAAGAGAGAAAAAATAAAACAAGAAATTCAAATTTATATAAAAATTAATGTGGTTTTTTTAAAACCTAGTTTCAAACATGTGACATTTTTAAAAAACAAACATAAAAACTAACATTTATGAAGAATTGAAACATAGGGTACTATTTTTAAAAACTGTGGTCCAAAACATTGTAGATTGTGTAATTAGGCTTGGGCATTTTCTTCAACCAGATATAAATCCAACCTCTGCCGGTACGAAAGTCACTCTGTGTAACAAATGAAACACAAGAGTTTGTTTAATAACTAAACTCCAGAAAAACTCCCAACTCAGGTCAAAACAAAACTATAACTCTATATAACAATAAAAGAATCAGAATAAAAAAAAAAACTAAATACATTTAAACTTAAAACTTGTCAAAATATGTAAATGTTATATGCTATATATGAAAACTATAGACTGACGAAATTAAAAAAACCAGGTTTGATAGCAACGGAAGGTGAAAATGGACTGAAGGAGGCGAGAGAATTTTGAAACGAAGTGGCTGAGATAAAGTAAGCTACCAACAGCAAGAAGAACGGAGTTGTAAAGCTCCAATTGTAGCAAACAAGCTGCAAAATAGCCTCTCATAAGAGAGGAGAGGGGGGGAACCAAGTTCATATTTGATGAGGACGACGAAGTTTGTGACTCGACATGTGTGTATCTCAAGATGTCAAGAAAAGGAGTATGGTTTTGAATAATTTTTGTATGTCCAAAAGGTTTATATATAGAGATCGATCAAGAAAACAAAAGGTTTTGTATAGATCAAAGTGTTTTGTAATTTCATTTTGCATACGAGCATGCATATATATGACAATTGACATGGTGGGATGGTCTTGAATTATTTCTACCCTTGAAACATATAATGGAAATGGTAAGGCCTCTTTACCGTGAATCAAGGAAATGGACATTTCATCCATCAACTAAATGGTGACTATATACATTAAGTCATTTTTTGATAAGTCGTTGTACATGAGTTTTTTTTTTTTCATTTAGAACATAAAAAGGATCTAGGCAAAATCCATGCAAGTAAACAATAAGTTTGAATGGGATACCTATATCTAGAATTAGCTATATAGTCTACTTGTCAAAAAAATAGGAGTACATTGTGGATTAGTACATTGTAGTAGATTGGATATAATATTTGAAGAATAAAAACAATTGTTTTTCGTAACTTTTTTAATTCTTTTTTAGCTTATGGAAGTTACAAAAATATATGACTCAATAAAATATTACTTAAGAAACAAAATGCATTGCTCAATGGACAATATAAAGACTTGATAAGGAAAAAAAATAAATATGTGATCTCCATTTTCAATTTACTACACTAAACAAATAGAATATTCAAACTTTATATACATATATGTTATTTATACATCCAATCTACTTATTTTCCAAACACACGTATATTATAGTGTACCATTGTGAAAAAAAAAAACTTGATAAGTCATTTTATTTGATCCCACTTATATTCAAACTCTGAACTTCTTAGTTGAGATAACTTCGATCCTAATGATAGTTTAGAATAATAACTATAAAATTTGACGAAAAGCATAGATAAGGTTAGATATACAACCCTCTCGAATGGTCAATGATTGAATGATATTGTAGGGGGTGCAATGGTCAAAATGAACTTTTAGGCCCCATCAAACTGAAAAAGTTTTATTTCACTATGTTTAGATTGCCAGCTTCTATCATGATCAATCCATATGTAGACATGATTTCTTCTTCATATCAATCTGGCATTAATAGAGATCATGATCCATAGTCGTGCCCACTAACTTTTTATCTGAATTAGTATGATAACAACTGTTCAAGAATACCATGAAGAGGGATCCACAAATATGTTGATGCCATTTGAATGATTTGTATGTAATTTTCTTCCGTATAGAACTGGCATAGAAGATATTTTCCATGCTGAGAATTATTCACAATCTCGACGAGTAAAACGCGGATGAAGGTCTATCTTTTATTGGCAGGTTCGACCTTTCATACAGGGTATCAATAACTCTCACATTCATTCTCAGCATCATTAACCAACCCAAATTCTCCTTAATATAATTAACTTCATTCTAATTAAAGGTGAAAAGCGTGCCACTGTGGTCAAATGCTTTTATTGGTCACTGAACTTTTCATTTGCTTTTTACCGTAGTCAAATACTGTCACCTGAAACTAGTTTAAGTGGTTAAGTGCGTGCATTATTGAGTCTAAAGTTTAAGATTCAATCTTCTAAACTAAAAAACTATAGAAAAATTTTGCCACATCAGCATTTTGGTAGAGTTGTTAACAGACATTTGACAAAAGTTGGTATATTACAAACAAAATTGAGATAGAGTGACCATGTTAGAACGCAGTGAAAAACGTTTGCAAGTTTAGTGAGTAAACGTATTCACTCTTGAACCCAAAAACAAATACCCAAAATTCTCATACTCATTCGCCACACCAAACCTCCAACCTCATCCTTCACCAGACCCTCTACCTCAAAAGACCAAAATTAACAGTCCCGGACCCACCGAAACCACTACAATTCCTCTTGGAACTATACTGCTCAAGTGACCACTCATCTTCCCGATGTTCTCACCCACAGTTCAAAATAAATAAACCAAAAAACAACAGATAAACAAAATCATAAAAGAAACAGAGAAGGAAAGATAGGTTTAGTGTGACGGCAAGGCCGCTTGATGAATTATAACTATAATGATTTGAAGTTAATAGGAGACAAATCGGAGAGAATGTAACCAGTGGAAGAAAAAGAAGATCGGATGATATTGATAAAAATTCCTTGCTCGGATCTTTTATGCATGGCTAGTAGGGCTGGGCAGAGGCTAGGTCGGGGTTAAGGCCCTTTAGGCCTCATTGGCCGGAAATTTCTAACGGATCCGTCCTTTCTTATTTTTTGGTTTTTGAACTCCGTCTAGCCTTGCTCAACCAATATATTAGCAGGCACCTTTTTCTTTCCACCTATTACCCACCAGCCGGTGTTTTTCCAAAACAGAAAAAGGTCTGAGATGAAAAGCTTTGAATAGAGGGATTGTCACATTCCAATTATCTTCCTCTTAAAACTCCCAAAGAAAATCTAATACTGGTACAAGACCCCCTCTGTTGTTTTCCCATAAACCTCATCACCAAATCTAAATTTGAGACCACCAGACTTTCAGTCTTTCCCATACAGAATCTAAATTTACATCAACCGAAAATGTCATCACCAAATCTAAATGCCGAATGGAAACACGCTGCGGCATGGGAAAATAAAATCAAATATAAAAAGTAGATTAGCTAACATAACAAGATCCAAGTACAATTCTTAAGTAGAACATCGCAATGATGGAGGTTCACAAAACCATCACCTCCACCCGAAAAGATATCATTGAACATCTTAAATATTGTAGAAGACCACTTTGGTAACCAACAGATTACCCAGAATAATAACAGACAAAAGTAGCTCCAAGAAATAAAAATATACCTACTAAGCGAGCAGACAACACGGCATACCAAGGCCACAAACAATAACAGACCTCTGCTATGATGCCAACCATCTCTGCTCTCCGTCTTTCGTCGTAATCCACCAACCCACCAGAAGATAACAATAACTTCCATCAGTCGAGAGATTGTAAATCTAGGTTGTGCTTCCGTACAGATAAGCACAAGCCAAAGGCGTGCAATGAAGGAAGGGTAGCGATAAGCCAATAACTTAACCCGCTCAATCGGATAAGCCAGCCTTCTGCCTCAGGTGCTCCTTGAAATCCATAATACCTCCCTCCCACCGACTAACTGTTTGATTTTCGCATACCCATATTTCATGAGCAACCTGGTTAATGAGCCTGAAATCATGGCTAACAAGAACCATACCCCCATCCCACTCGTTCAATGCCTCAGCCAGAGAATCAATGGTCTCAATATCCAAATGGTTTGTCGGTTCATCCAGCAGTAATAAGTGTGGTTGCCTGTATGCTAACCAAGCAAAAATTACTCTGCTTCTTTGTCCATCAGATAAATTTTTCATTGGCATCACCTGGGCCTTGCCAGACAACCCAAATTTCCCAACAGCTGCTCTCATTCTCTCCTCCTCATTCCCAGGGTATTCCTTTATCATATACTGCAGGGCAGACATTTCTAAATCCAGTTTCTCGGCCAAGTGCTGGTGAAATTGTGCAATCCTCAAGTGATTGTGCCGCCGAACCATACCATCCAGAGGAACCAAGTCTCCTGTCATAAGCTTCAGCAGGGTACTTTTCCCAGCACCATTGGGTCCAACCAGTGCAATCCGGGAGTCCAGATCCACACCAAAGTCAATACTCTTATAGATGAGATTTTCAGGAGTATAGCCAAATGTTACCTCCACAAACTGAAGCACTGGTGGAGGGAGCTTTCCCACATCAACAAAACGGAAGACAAGCACCTTGTCCTTCACCACCTTTTCCGTAAGCCCACCCCTCTCCATTTTGGCGAGAGTTTTCTCTTTGCTCTGAGCTTGACGGGCCAACTTAGCTGACCCATGCCCAAATCGAGCAATATATTCCTTCATTGAAGAAATTTGCTCCTGCTCCC
>CAODLS010866445.1:0-20327 GCA_948243855.1 Flueggea neowawraea
AAGGACACGGTCGTGTCCCAGAGCGTGTGTTGACAGCTCCCAGACCGTGTGTTGTGTGGTTTCCCACGGAAACGGGATTTTGACCGTGTTTTGCTTTGTTTCGTCCGTGTTTGGCTCTCTCATGCCGTGCCTTCATAACTAAATGTGTTTAGACGAGTTTGGATGTTTTTTAGGGTTTCCCTCTTCCTATTTAAGCTTGTATTACTTGTAAACTATAAAAGGGGGTTTGAGAACATCTTGGGTAAGCTTTTGAACGCCGTTGTACTTGTTTTTGACTCTGAATAGTAGAATTACTTGTGCTCTGTCGGTGGACGTAGATCGGTTATTGATCGAACCACGTAAATCTTGTGTTCTTGTGTGATTAATTTTTGTTATTCCGCGCATTCTTCAATCGCCAATTTTCCCTGACAATCTTTACCATCCATTTCTTTTAAATTTAATGATTAATGTAATTTATAAATTTAATACTTACCATTAAATTTAAAAATAATGGATGGTGAGGATGAATGGTAAGTTCAACTCATTAGTACTAGATATAATTCTAATATTAATGAGCTACAAACGTGTTAGTATTCATGTATATTTCTCCAAGATAAAAGTTACATCAAACGGAGCAAATACAGAGTCGTCCTCATCGTCTTTGATATTTCTAGCATAAAGACTCGGATGTTAAGTGTAGGGCAGCATGCTTTTACTGAACCTAAACTTATCATTAATTTATCACCAAGTTTAATTAACAAAGAAAAAAAGGGTAACAAGAAGCCTAATTCTATTTCGCTCACTACAATTCCTAACTGAAAATGTCAACATGGATTACCACCAATTATCCAACCATAACCGCAATACTCTATGCAAATCTATCTAAAATCTTTTCGCATACCTAATCTTGATATTTAACATATCACAGATCGTATCGAACTCACTAATTGGAGTTATATGGAGCATTAACATTTAATGATTCACCAAATCCCACAAGGTAATATCCACCTTACATTATTGATATTCTATACTGTTTGGCGTTTTACATTTGGCTCCTAATGATCAAGACCAAAGTTATTTGACCTTTACGATAACTTCCACTCACCCCCGAGGGGTGGCCGAGCAGAATGGGGTACGCTGACCTCAGTTCACGGCGTGGGTTCGAGACGTGGGAGTGACGTAAATCTGGATTTATCCGGTTGTCACTCGGGTCCGTGTTGCATCAAACTGGGTTGTACAGACCCGATCCGCTTGTCTTCGGTGAGGTGTTACAGTAATGACACTAGTGTGCGGGTCCAAGTCCGTTGCCGGGTGTCAGCAATGGCTCACAGGAACATTCTGTAGCGAGGAGGGTACCTTTCGGTTTAAACCTACAAGGTAACGCCCAGCAGAGATACGCCACCTACCGGTCGTCCCCACCTCCCTTTTTATGGCAAAAAAAAAACTTCCACTCATTACAAGCCACATACATGTATTCCTGTCCATATCCCATATCCTAGGAGTTTCTGCAATTCATAACAGGGGAGAAATGCTATTCACTTCTGTTAATGGGATTTACTTTACTATTCTGACAAAACGTGAGTAGTTACATTGGAAGCTCAATATGCCTAATTGATCTCCCCACACGTTCGTGATTTAGTGCTGCAGCATGGCAATGGTATTCCAACTGAACCAGGTTTGAAGCCGTCCTTGACGTACAAAACACCTTTTTTTTATATATATCTACTTCGGAGGAAGCATGCAATAATACTACTAAGGCCCTCACCCCACAAATCAAGGCCCCAACCCTAAGAGCTTGGTCCCGGGATCATAGATCCTCGGTGGGGCCTTATCTACCGCTGAGGTAAGGCCATAACTCTGTAGAAAGCACTTGTTTTGCCATGTTGTTAGTGTTTCGTTTTCTAATAGGGGAAATCAAATTTTTATAATAAATAAAACATTGATTTTGATAAATATTATTTTAATTTTAAAAAATATTAAAAAAATAAATGGAATTTAAAAAATATCACATTCGTGAGTTTACGATATTTTTACGGGAAATCGATTTTTTTTGTCACAAAGTGAATTTCAGTTAAAAAATATTTGATTTTTCAAAGGTCTCTAAAAGGTATTTAAAAGATTTTTAGAATTTTCTAAAAAATTTTCAAACAATTTTTAAAAATCTTTAAAAAATTTTCAAAAATTTTTAAAAAATATTCAAAAGAGGGTTTGTAGTTTTTTTTTTATAAAAAAATAATTTAATAAATTTTTTGAGTAATATTTTTTTAAATTAAACTAAATTATTTGTATATATATATTCGGTCTACACAATATTTATAAATTTTAATTAATTTAATAATAATTAATTTTGTATATAAAAATATACAAAAAAATTAATGTCTATAATAATCTTCAGAAACTTTTTTAAAAAAAAAAATTAAAAGGTTTTTAAAAATTTAAAAAATCTTTAAAAAATATACATAATATCAATTTTAAATTTCACTACCATTAATATTAGATCTATTTCAACTACTATCAACACTAAAAAATAGATAGCTAGAATTTGACAAAATCTAATCGTCATTGGCACCACCACAAAACTCAACAAAAACTCAATCCACACAAAATCAATCTTCAAAATTATACACATAATCAATCAATATAATTTTTTTCAAAACCTAAAATTCATTAATACAATAAACGAACATTATTAAACAAAAATAAATAAAATCAATACAATAATTCATCAAAACATTAACAAGATAAAACAAATTACAAGCAATAATAAAAATTCCAGGCACTAAACAAATTTTCATACAACAATTTTTATTTTTTTCCCTAAAAATTCAGGTTTCAGCGGCTAAAACATATCTGAAAACAAAATCAGCTAGGGTTTTCACGCATCCAATACTCATCGCCTTGCTCTGTCCGCCTTTTCCTTCTTCGTAGCCGTCTCTGATCCCCGCCGTTGTCTCCGTTGCTCTCTCTCTCGCACTCGCTCTTCGTTTATGTTCTTTTCCTTCTCTCTCTTTTTTCTCTTGCTCTCTTTCTTCGTCTCTGTTCACAGCACCACCGAAATTGCGTTCATATGCCTTCTCGCATCATAGTAGTTGTCGTCGTCGTCAAGGAGATCTGAAGCTTGTTTAGTGGAGGCGACTGAATCGTCGTCGTTGCAGTTGGTGAAGGACGAGAGGAAAGGAAGCCTGCGGACCAAACGACGCTCCAAGTTAAATGAGAGAGGAAAGGAAGGCAGCGGAGGTGAACCGAGAGATTAGAGGGTGGAAGAGAGAGAAAGACGAAGGAGAAATAGGCAGAAGAGAGGGGAAGAGAATAGTTGCGAGAGAGGGGGAAAGAGAGGAGAGAGAGAGTTTGGTTGAGGAGAGAGAAAATAGAAGGACAAATGAAAGAAAAAAAGAAGAAAAATTTTAGCTTATATATGGAAATAGATCTGACATTGAGGAATTTTAGTTTAAAAAATGTGGTATTTGAGAGAAAATTTGAGCGTATTTCCTATTCGTAAACTTTAAAAATCTGTGATGCTATTTGCCATATTTGATGTTTTAATTGGAGAATCTGACATAATTAATTCTTTCTAATATGAAAGGTCATGAAAAGCCTAATAAGGGAGAATCACATTTTTATATCAACGTAAAAATTAATTTTTAAAAATATCAGTTTAAAAATTAATTTGTAAAAATTCAAATTTAAAAAGTTAATTTGTACAAATGTTATTTTTGTCAAAAATCGTGATATTTTCATAGTTTTAAAATAGAATTCGTAAGTAACTGTGTCAACTTATCAAAAATTATATAAATCATACGACCTTAAAGTGGGTCTCTCACTTCTCACGATCTCTCTTTTTGCGATCAAGGTGATTTTGGACATACTAATTTCAAAACGTTCTTAACTCACTAGAATCTCTAAGTTTGTTTCTTCAACACTTAGGGAATCATGTTTTCATAAAATTCTAGTATAGACCAATAGTTTAACCAATACCGGTGATGAGTATCATAATCTTTTATGAAGTAAGTGAACCTTCATCACCGTTGTACAATTAATGCACAATCAAATCTCCTTTACCACCACCACCGTCCCAAAATACTCTCTTTTGGGAGTCGTGCAAATTCTTCCTTAATTTGCACTATATTTAATGCAATGTGATTTTACCTCATTCATATATTTGTAATAAATTACAAATAAAATGAGTATATACGTACTAGCGTATTTTTTAAACAATTAAAATCTAATTTCAATTATCTAAATGAAAACCACATTTACACGTTTTAAAACTAATTATTTCAAAAACTAATTTTCAAAATAATTCTTGACAGAAAAATGCAATTTCTCACAATTTTAAGCACTATTTACACACCAATAAATTAGGAAAAAATAGTTCAAAAACTCAAAAAATTGTAAAAAAATACCAAAAAAATTCAGAAAAATCCAAATTGTATTTCAGAAGAAAAAATTAAGAGAAATGGAGGTCGGTACATGTGTAACGGGCTCGAACACGCCACGTGGAGAGTTCACTCGCGTACACGCGCCAGCGCGTGTGATACACTAAGATGCCTCATGTGTTGCTTTCTAAATGGAGCCAGGTGTCGCACAAACCGGACGCTATGTGTCAATTTATTACTGGCCCACGTTAACCAATATGTATGCCACAAGTCTCGATGACGTGTCCGTCACGTGACACCTTATGCCACGTATCACCATATCATTGGATACGAGCGATGACGCTTGACAAGTCACCATGCCACGTGTCAATGATGTGTATGCGATGTGGCACTATTTGCCACATGTCATAAGGTGATTGGTTACCGACACTCATTTCACATGGCATTTGGCTGACACGTGTCGTGTTTTTATTAGTTCAGATTTTGCTCAACTTTGACCAATTCCTCTCTGCCAAGTGTCGCGATCTGAGTGTCAAGTGTAGTCGAATCAGAACGCATCATGTCGTCGTTCTTATCAGATGAATAAATTCATTTGAATATTCTCACTCAGTATTTTTCGATCGGGTTTTCGTCGATTTGATGACCTTTCCGATGGAATTTCGTAACGAAATTTTGGCAGGTAACATTTTTTAGGTCGTTGATCTCAAATATTTTGTTAGAATTTCGAAATTCCAACTTTCAGAATTCAACTCCGGATATACTCGAACCAAAAATGACGTTCGAGACAAAAAGTCGAATACTAAAAAATCACAGTAGATATTCTAGATAGAGACCAACAATATTTTCGAAACATATTAAAAAAACTCGTGTTGGCTCCGATACCAATGAAGGAATCACATACCGGTTAACTAATAAACAGTATAATGAATAGTTTCGACTTACTAACCTCGATTCCAGCAGAGCATAACCAGTTTTATGTTGGTCTTACGAGCAAACCACGGTTGAAATGTCAACAGAAATGTCCGGTTGTTTTACAGTTTAGATGTCATTAGTCCTGGGCACTGGGAAGAGTTGGGTCGGGCTGGAGGGTTTTCTTCAGATGCTTGGCCCAGCCCGCCCATTCAAAAAGGGCAAGTCGGCAGGTCAATTTTTTTAATAAAAAATATTAATATTTTATATTTTTATCAAAATATAATTTAACATATACTTTATTATATAAGTTATACTTTAATAAATACTAAACAACTATTAAATTTATAATTAACGTCATTTTAACTAATATATAACACAAAATACATCAAATTAATATTAATATACCATATATTATATATGAAAAATATAAAAAATTATATATATATATATATTCGGGTCGGGCCGCGAGCCATTCCCTCAACCCAGGCCCGACTCTAATTTAATTAAAAATTATTCGGGCCAGCCCAGCGGGCCAAAACTAGTAACCCAGCCCGACCTTATTTGCCTAGCACTAGATGTCACACGTGATCTATGTAGGACTCGGGGCAAGAGGCTGAGCCTCGCTCTCTCCTGGTGGAGAGCTCTCTCTCTCCCTCTCTTTGAATGTGTGTGTTGGTATATCTGAGAATGGAAGGAGCAAAGCTCCTTTTATAGCCTTCTAAATGGGCTAACCGGTTTAATGGGCCCAACGGGCTCATTTCATTTCTAACTCAATTGGACTTGGTTCATCGTCCCGGTTCACACCATGACTAACCGAGTGTGCTTCTCCTCAATTGGTCTCTGTCTACGGTCTTGATTCACACCTCAACCGATCGAGTTTGGTTTACCCGTCATTGCAGACCACTTTTTCCAACAATATCTTTAAAGAACCAAACTCGCATTCAGTATCAGAATTTGCTTGTCCATTAGGTCTTCCAAATACGAACGAGTCTGTTATACAACTCTATCTGCTCACTTCAATTGAAAGAACAAAAAGAATTACGAAGCAAATCTTGAATTTGGAATCTTGAAAGATCACAAGAGTAAAGTTACGACCCTCGTAGATTTAAGATGCATGTCTTATTTCCTCAATACACCTGCCGGTTCTTGCTTGTCATTGAGGTTAAGTCGAGAACTTCAATTGTCTGAACAAACACATTTACTTTCTCAATTCCCCAAATAAGTCTTATGCCAAAACAACAGTTTAAAATTATGATTCATGATAGTATGCTTAATTTTTAGCAACAATTATGATAAAATCAAAATAAAATGGTGTCGAAATTGAAGTTACCATGGAGGCACATTTTGAAACCCAAGCAAAATCCGCTAACATAAATGACAACTCTACTGGATTTATCCAGACCATTCAATGGAGAAGTGATCCTAACTTCTGTCTCTACTTCCCATACATTTATTTGTTTGGGCGCTTGACTTTCCTAAATGAAATCTCCTTAGTCCAACTTTCATATTTCTCAAGGAGAATGAAATTAGTTAGGCGAACAAACCATAAAACAATCACAGAAGTTGAACACCTCATTGTTAAGGAAAGGGAAAAAAAAAGAAGTGAAACTTGAGATTTGAAATTCTGAATCTAGACAAGCACACGTCTTGTAGTGTGTTCATACTTCATGCCTGCTAGAGTTTGATGGACAAACAAATATTTATACAACACAACATCAGCAACTACAACAGTCATGCTACTTCACATCCCATGCTTGCTTGAATCTTATTACAAAATCACTGAACATAGCATACACAGGTCACATAAATACAGAGCAAATACATTTCACAATTGATTAATTCATCAACATAAACTCATACGGCAATGTTATGACAAATGTGCCTAAGAAGCACCGGAATCACAATGTCCGGCGAGCTCAACTAAGGAAGGTGACCGTCCGATTGCATGACTTCAACAATGGAGTCACCACCAAGATTCTGGTGCAGATATTCAGACACAACAACAGGCACCGCCAAGTCCTTGAGGCTCTGAATTATGTGACAAGGCACTGTGACCAAATGTATGATTTGTCTCATGTCACTTTGGAATATTGTTTGTGCCACACTAAGGACTATGTCTGGTCTCATGTTGAACAGGGTTCGGCTGAATTCTTGCACAGCTACGGAGTCCATGTCACCTCCCACTGCTAGTGGCGCAAAACCTGAACACCATGCTTTGTAGTTGGCTTGCATTGCTTCAAACAGTTGGTTAAGCTCGTCTTGCTCAAAGCCACCATAGTAGTCCACGTCATTTAAGTACCTAAACAATTAAAACGAACAAATTGCAAGAAAGTTGACAACTGGGTTCGCATTTTGTAACGCATTTACACTGTTATTGAGAACATAATAATGACATAGTACAGTTGACATATTATCAAGCTCGTTTGTTTCACGTATTTCATTTCGGCGAATTATTATTTATATTTTTTATAAATATATGCAATCTATCATTATAATCTATTTTATATAATTTACTTAAAACAAACACTATCATTATGTTTAATTTACTTGTAACTGTGTTAAAGATATAGACCACACACCATGATTACAAGACAATCCAACAACTTTCAATGCCAAAAAAAGGATTTTTTAGCTCGGGCAGAAAAAGATGCCTATTGGCTTCCACAGGCCTCAAATGAATAGGACGCAAAAGAATATTATAATCCCACTAAACGATAAAATTTAACCACTTATGGGAGCACCCTATCCATAAATAATTGGGGTATGAGAAGGAAATCCACAAAAATTATTTCCCAATTGTGTAATCAATTAGGTAAGCAATAGTTTCCAGCTACTATTAAGATGTTACATTTGATTAAATTATTGGTCAAGGAGTTAAATCATTTACCCTAATTTTTTCACATACTTTACTTTTGGAGGTCAAACAACATCATTTTCTCATCAAAAGTAAAAAAAAATTGACCTGTAATTAAACATGTTTGTAACAAGCCAAAAAGAGATCAGGACTTGCAGAATTTAAATCCGCTTAGTTCATGTTTCAGCAGTTCATTATACCAGCAACATTTCAGAATCTTGGAGAAGAGATCAGGGCAGCTTATGGAAACAATAGCACCTACCATGGCAGAAACAGAGTGACCAACGAAGATACATGACTCAACTAGCAACTCCTCAAGAATCGCAAGCAAGTCATAGGCATAACCTTCAAGAACAGAATATCTGTTAAAGTCGAAGTAATCTGGGTTTGTAGTACCAGCGCCCATGTTGTCGTACAAAATAACCTTAAAGTCATCAACAAGATGTGGCACCAAGTGTTTCCACACAGACTGGTCAGTGCCAAATCCATGAGCCAACACTATGACTTGCTCTCCCGAACCCACAATCTTGACTTTGTGAGCTCCTTCTACAACACCCATTTTCTTTTTTTTTTTAACTTTTTCTGGTGTGGTTGAAGGAAGCTAAGGGTTGTTTGGTCGGAGGGGTTTAGACGACTGTGGTGGTGGACTAGTTTTTTTTTTGACGACTGTGGTGGTGGTGGACTAGTTTTTTTTGTCAGTAAAAAGGGAAGCAGAGTTATCGGTACTGACATATTTTTGTTGGGCGTGATCATGTAGGTAAATACTCCTCACTGCAGAATGTTACTTTGTTCAGTGGTAACTGAGTGAGACTCACCACGACACCCACTAAAAACTGACGTTAGGCTATTAACGCAAAAATATCCGAAACTAATTGAAAATACGAGTGTAACTCAAACTCAGGTGAGAGATACACAGTACTTATTTTCGCCGGACCACTTCCCAAGAGGTAATGGTGGACTAGTTTGACATTTGTTAAAATATGTACTGTAATATGGACGACGGGGAATAATGTGAACCGCTCATGTGGCTATAATGTAACAAGGTTGGTTGGTTTGGGAGACTTGTTTTATTGGTGTTTAAATCAGACGGTTGTTGTTTAGCTGATGAGAATTATTGGTTTGATGGGGAGAGATTCTTTGGGTTTTGGGGGACTATATACGCCGACGATTATTGTATTAATGAGGGTTTGAACTGTTTCGAAACCAACACATAATCAATTCACATGGGCACAGCGAGGCAACCAGGCCAAGTCCTTTGGAAGTGTTTTCTGGTTGAAGGATAAACACATGGAGAAAAACAAGGAGAAAATATGCAATTTAACCCAATCTTGTCACTTAGGAAGACATTTGGACCCAGTTGAAAATTTTGTCCCAATTATAGCCCTGTTATTACAAAATTGAATTATTTTGTGCCCCGTCATTACAAAATTAGATCATTTTCTACTACCTGATAACGTGGTATACACGTGGCCTTCTAACGTGTAGATATTGCATAGGCAGAGGGCCAAAAACGATCCACTTTTGTAACGATTAGGTTAAATAGAGACGAAATTTATGTTTACACACAGTATTCCTAAATAACAATGTTGAGACGTCTTAAGAGGTGATCTTATAAAAAAGAACATTGTTTCAGTGCCTCCCATTTTGATTCGAGATACATTCGTATTCTCAATTGGTTTCAGATATTTTCGTACTAATAGACTAACGTCAGCTTCTAGCGAATGTCATGGTGAGTCTCCCTCAGTCACTACCGAGCAAAACAACATTATACGGCGGGGAGTATTTGTCTGCATGATCACGTTTAGTAGGGGTATGTCACTACCGGTAGTCCCCAACTCCCTTTTTTGCTGACAAAAAAATGTTGAGATCAAAATTGAAGCTTAACCTTACATATATAGACGAGCAAGTACAACTCTTATGAGGAAAGTGCAACGAGTTAGGGTTTATTGTATTAGTTTTACTCAATTTAAATTGAATTATTTGGCAATTAAATATCTGACTAGTTCAAATTTCACTTCAGTAGGATTCTTGTGAACAAAATAACACTCTAGACCAAGTAACTTGATTAAAATTATCTAACATATGTAATTTTATAATCTAACTTGAATTAACTCTATTCATGTTATAGGTATTTTGTGACAATACAATAAACTAATATTACTAGGTTTATTTAATAATTAGTATACTGAATTTGAATAGACTTTATGTGACACTAATTTAAAATTTAAAAATAATTTTAATTGAAAGATATATACTAAACTGTTATGTTTTAATTGTACATTATTTTAAAGAGCGGTTACATAGCATCCTTTTGATATATATTTTCTGCTAAGTTATTTTAGCGTAGCGAATAGACTTTCACTCATGGCACCACCATCTGTTCTAGTATTTCGTTCGATTATATAAACACGTATCTTTTGTCCTCAAATCAGATTTAAGGCATTAATCCATCTCCTCCATGTCGTCGACACTACCTCCAGTGCTTCTCTGCTACTTTTTAGTTTGCACCCCTACCATTTAGAGCTAATTATGCCAGTTACCCCGGTTAAACTTCAGATTTTAAAAAATAAAATAACATAATCTAAATTTTACAAATACAAACACGAAAATTTTTTTATTAAAAAATGTCACATTTTTTTGAACTAGAGACTTTTGAATATATTTAGAGAAATTTTTGTTAAAAAATACCACATTTTTCGAATTGAAGACTTTTAAATATATTTGGAAGCATTTAAAATCTGATATTTTTACAAAAAATTTTACACATTTTTATTTGAAAAAATATATTTTACTGTAAAATTGTTTATAAAAATTAGTATTTTAATTTCAAATAAATATTAAAATTTCCCTACCATTTATGCTTTCCAACATAGCCGCATGTTCATTCCCACTTTTGCGGCTTACTTCGGCAAGATTGGTAGTTGTTGTTATTGGGTGATGACTTTTAATTAATGTTTTGTTTTAAGTTAATTAATGTTGTTTTGGTTATTTTGTCTTTTTTATTGAAAGTTTTATTTTGTTTTTTCTTGTTGAAAATTATCTTTTTTACATTTTCGAGAGTAGTTTATTTTGTTATATCTCGATTAGTTCGATTCCACATTGTTGAATTTAAGATGTTCGTAAAAATAAGAGTGATTGCTGGTTACACTTTTCCATCAATTTAGTCTTAGACTTTCAAGACTAAAGTTATTTAAATGACTAATAGAATATTAGCAATCTGCAAATTAAATTACTCTCAATAGAGTTGTTGGTTCTAAGTTAGGTTCATCAAATTGGAGTTTATACTTTATATTCACTTAATTTTAATAAAATTCTACTTTAGTGTCAAAAACAATTAGTTGAACATTAATAACTGGTGAAATATGCATTGCAATAATTATCTTTTCAAGTAATACTAGTATCCAAACACTCTGCAACAATTATGTTTCAAAATTACAAAACTAGTTTCAAAATTACAAAACCAATTTCTGAAAGCCGTGTCCTCCTAAAATTGATTGGGACGTTAATAAACTACTAATTGAATTGAATGAATGTTTTGTCAAAGTGGAAGGGAGGGGCAAAAAGATTGATTAGCAGAAATAGGGATGAATTGGCAATTGGAATCTCTTTCTATGGATACAGTGCAAATTAACCAAAAGGAATGAAGGTTGCCTTTTTGCTCTCTCTTCTTTTTTACCAGCATAGACGAGAGCAGGGGACCACCGATAGTAGTGTATTTCTGTTGGACGCGACTATGCTGGTAAATATTCTCTGTTGTGAAATGTTACTTTATTCGGTGGTGACCGAGAGAGATTCACCACGACACATGTTAGAAGCTGACGTTAGTCTATCGGCACAAAAATATACGAGGCTAACAAAAAAACGAATGTATCTCGAATCTGAGTAAAAAACACTGAGATAATACTCCTTTTTACCAGCCTATCTGGAGATGAGTGATCTGATTTTATGATTTGAAGCTACATGATTCTTTGGATAAGAGACCGACGTGTTGGTTTTGTCTTTTCCCTTCCACTTGACTAACCAATTGTATTAATTAGACAAGAGAACGGGTTTAATAATTGTGTGCATTGGAAAATTTCCCCCTTCAATTATTGATATATATTATTAAAAATTTCTATGATTGTACCGGATATTCTTGTGGGTATATAAGCTGAAACATTCTAAATCAACAACATTTACAAATACAACGCTTTAAGCTTAAATTTGGCACATAAAAGAATAACTTTAATCCAAGAATCTTATCAAATATAAATCTGAATCAAGAAAAGAACTAGAACCTTTAGGCCTTGTTTGATTGATGATTCCCTATGATTTCATAAAGTATAATATTATTAAATTCTTATTTGTTTTGATTTTCACATATCTATGACATAGTTCTTCATGGTTTAAAAATTATAAATTTTAATAGATTTTGTAAATCATTAAATGATGGTTTCTTGTAGTTTCTGGTGGTTTATAAATTTAATATTTTTAAAATACCCCTAATAAATATTATAAAACATCATACTATACCACTAATGATGGTATTTTAGTTATTTTATCAATTCTACAACCATATCATACCACAAAATCAAACAAAAATAGTTATTTAACTATATTATATCATATTACCTTCACAAACACAGTAAATAATAATTACAATATCATACCATATAATACCATATTATACCATATATTAATTAACCATATTGTCAGTCATCTAAACAAGGCTTTAAGCCTATTGGATCAGAAAGGCAAATGGTAACTTAAATAACAAACGATATACTAAAAAATAAACTTATCATATCTAAGTTTTCTCAATTGAACATATTTAGCCACAAAATAATTGGATATCTGACAAACATGTTGGATTAATAGTATCAAATTTCGCAAATTGCACCAAAGCATAGAGATAGGAGAATCATTGATACCGCAAAATGTTATAACACATACATAAAATGAACTAGTTCTGAACTTAAAAAAAGGCCACAAACTTTTTGTGTGCAAGAAAGGCCAGAATGGAGGAATATTTACCAATGCCTCTGGATAAAATGTGGCCATAGATGCAAGTATTTCAAGCTGAAATATACCTCCTCTGCCTCAAATGTTTACTCCACCTCTCTTTCCAAGTTTCAGTTCATAGCGCCATCTGTACCAAAACTTCTGCCGAGTAATTGTATACATTTGAAGGCGGACCATAGTTTTTAAGTTATTCTCTTTTTCTCTTTTCTCCTTTTTGTTCAATACAAAAAGCTCAAGTGAAAGGAGAAATGAAATGAAAGAATCAGTAAAGTAAGATAGTGGACAAATGGACTTGTAATTTGATAGTATTATAATTGTCTCCAATACTAAGAGATTGAATGTTTAATTCTGGATGAAAATAAATGAAATGACTTGTCAAAAGAAGTGAGAGAATGAAACCAAATGTCTTTTATTTTTCTAGCATCTATACTTTTTTGACAGAAATAGGTCAATTAGATATCAAAGCAACCTCTTGCAAGCCTTTTTTTTTAAAAAAAAAGATCTACAATTCAACACTCTTAAGTTGTACGAATTGGAGGCAGAGGAGGGAAGAAAGAAAAATTATTTGATTCCGTTCTCTTCCCACGTTCCCCTTTCAAAATTCCCGAACAAGTTTATATTGTATTCTTCCATTAATCACTTTATTATTTTCCAAAAACAAAATCCTTTTTAATTAAATAAAAACTTCTAAAACATATGAACGCAATTGAAGAGTATACTTTTTTTTTTTGAAATCTTGAAGAGTATACTTAACATTGCTTAAGTTGTATGAAAGTTGATTATAGTGCGTTTGTATTAGTAGAGCAATTTTTAATTTTATGAGTTGTATTATTTTATATTTAGTTCACTTATTAATTCTAGCAAACTATTTCAAATTATTGTTTAGTTGGGATCTTGATTTCCTAGGAATTGGTATAAAAATATAATAATATCCTTGTCAATAAGCCTTTGATTTAAATAAATAAAAATGGAATATTTCAGTACTGTGGAAATGATTATCACTCAAGAAGTTCAAGTTGTTGAGGCTCAAACTCATTGCTATTTGATAAATAACCAATTTTAAAAACATACTTCCCTTGATTAGTTTAATGCATTCTAAGATTTATAAGAACTAAAGAAAAAAATAAGCGATATTATACCAATAGACTTGTGGATTTGTAGTACTAAAATCATCTTCGATAAAAAAAATGGAAGTTCGATTTTTAGTGAAAGATAATAAAGCATATTTTTTATTTTAACTAGTAAAGCATCAAAAAATTGAAACATGTAGGGAGGGATAGATGAGAACTACCAAGTAGACCCTTCAACGTTATTGACACATGAATTCAATGGTCCCCCAGCTTCCTCCAACCATGTCTCAAAGCAAGAAATAATGCATCAACTGGTCCTAATTAATAACTCACTTGGTCTAGCTGATTCAATACCACATGATGATTCCATCAGCATCGTTTGTCCATTAATTATCTGTTTTTCTTCTATTATTTGATAGTTTCCCTTGTGATTAGCTTTGACCACCGTCGTTTAGAGATGGTTGCATCATGAATACGACAATATGATAGCTGCTTCAATGTTTGTAGGAATCAAATGAATTTTTGCCGTAATCTTCAAGTAAACAACTAAAATTTATAACTTGCAAGAATATTCAATTTTGTTTTCTTTTTACACCTTTGATCTTTGGATTTCATGAACATTTTCAACAGCACAGTAGTATCTTCATCGGCTTGATTTATTCTAGATTTTTAGACGTTTCTTGATTTGAATAAAAAATAATACACTGAATTTTATTTTCTGATCAAGAAAAAAAAGAGTATAATAGTTTTCTAAAAAAAATATCTAAGCCAATGAACTAAACAAGATACGTAAATTTGTCGAAAAATAGTTTAATTATTTCCTGAAATCACCTCCATCTCTTTCAAACTCGCAAACAATGAAGTTTTAAATAATCTATTAGCTCAGATCATATGAAGTCCCGTTGTAATATTTCTTCCCTACTCGGTTGCTCTAGAAAATATTAAGACCAATTTTGACGTTGATACTAATAAAAATATACCACATAACAAATTGCTTGAATAATTGTAGTCTACGTCTCATTTCCCAAACAACGAAGTTGCTATTAAGCCTAATCATATTTTTTTCCATGAAATTGTAACCTACAGTATAGTTCATGTATTAATATTAAAAAAAAAGTGATCCAATACTTTCAAAATTAATTACATATTGTATCTAATTTGAACAAAAACTGATGCGTATAACTGAAGTTTAAATTCCAGTAATATGTTTGAGTTAAAAAATTAAAGTTCACATGATTTCACAAGCCATGAAGATTTCCGTTCATTCTCTGAAGTTAAATAAAGCATAGAAGAAATCATGGCAATGCTAATGTATCTAATGAAAACTAAAAGATATGATAATTTGAGCATTCAACAACCAATGATGCTGGAACTCACCACTATTATGAATTTTTTATTCCAAAAAAACTAAAGATATGATAATTTGAGCATGTTTCGTATGACACACAATCCACCAAAAGAAGGTTGACTATAGTAAAAAGAGGAATAAAAAATTAACTGTGATAGTAACAGTAAAATTTTTCATCTATAATCCTCAAGCAAGTCAGAATATGAAAACAACGAAAACACAAGCTTTGGCTGTGATATTTTTATGATGCTGAAGAACCCTAACATATGCATAAACAACTGAAGGTTAAAATTGTAATATGGTTATATATTTTTAATTATTTTCTTATTCCCTCTTAACTCACTAATTTAGTGGGTTAAGAAAATAAAGATTTAAGAGGATAAATAATCCCTCACATCCCTTCTTATCCTTCATAAAAAACTCCCAAATATCAAAATGTTAAAATTTTACTATCCTATCATATCCTATTTACTCTTGATACTTCATCCAAACGAAGCATAAACGACTAAAGTTTGGATAAAACTTCACTGCCCGAAAAAATATTACCACCTAGTTTCGACTTTTGATTTAGCCATCCAAACAAAATTGACATAACTGAAAAGAAAAAAAAAATAAAGACAAATATTGATTGATGATGGTCCAAGCAGTCGGCAGATTTTGCATGCTATTTGCAAACCCTTAGGGTAAATTTGACTTTATTTGCTGTGTTATTTTTTGTCTCTTTATTTTAAAATCGATCTCATTTTAGTCAAATTCTGACTTTATCATTGGATCCAAGATTCATGATTAAATATAGAGGAAATCAATTTTTTTTATTGGAATGTAATATTTTAAAATAAAAAACCAGCCATGGGTTGAAAAATGAAATAATGGGAGACCATATCAGATTCTGAACCCATATATACTTAAAATTATACTCTCAATCTGATCTCTACTCTAAATATCATCTTGGGTGCACGAGCAATGAGACGTGGTCACTGGTTATGGTCTCATAAATGGACCGACTCCTAAATATCTAGTGGGATACATTTTTTTCCTTTTTATTTTTGCAGATACATAATATATGGTAGGTATATCCACGTTCTAAAATATCTTCAAACCCCAATTATCCAATCCATTGCTGAGTTTGATACCTAACATCTATGCAACCATCTTACCAGAAGATTGCCGTTACATGAAAATGATCCAAACTGCAATGTTGAAAACCTTTGATTTGCATCGTCAAAAAAAAAAAAAGAAAACCTTTGATTTGCTTTCCTATGAGCACTCTCATTTTATTTCTAATTTGCGCAAATACCAGATTATATCTTTAATTTCTGGCGAAGCCTTTTCTCTCTCTTTCATTCATTTTTTCGTCCATTTTCCCTCTCTCTCTTTCCTTCCTCACCTCCATTTGCCACCTTCACCTCCTTGGTCCGCCATCTCAGTTCGCACTCCGTCGTTGTCACCTTCTCTATCCATTGCGTGCGAGATTGTGAGAGCACGAACTACAAGATGTGGAACCTTCCTTGTCATGTTCACCCGCATGATCGCAAATGGCTAGATTTAGAACCTCCGCTGTCGTTTTCTTGTCTTTCTCTAGAGTCGCATTCTTCCTCTGTCGTCCATTCGCGTTCACCATCATGATCATAAACGTGCGAGGTCTGGAATCGACAGAAAATGCACTCACTCCTTCTCTGCTGTCGATTCCAGATTTGGCTGTGTGGCCACGGAAATCTTCTCCCTTTGAAGATGAAAGGGTTGATATTGTAAGAACCCTTTGGCCACGACAATCTTCACCCGTTGAAGATCAAAGCCGATTCCATATTTGCACTGTCATGATCATAAACGTGCGGCTTGTACACTAGTTAACTCTTATTTTTACACTAAATATATCTCTAACCTAATTTAATTTAAAATAGCATTGGATTTGAATCGAATAAGCTGAAATGAACTAAAACAGTTTAAAAGTTAATTTGCAAACAATTCATGCACCATTTGTGTACTGTTTGTGCACCATTTGTGCATCTCTCCCTAAAGACTGCAAAATATCTTTTCTCACAATTTTTCTTCAATTTCTCGCGAGAGCTTGCCATTATCTCCAACATGCTTTCAAAGTTTAGTAATTGTCCAATTAATTTGGTGATTCATAGTTTTAGAAATAATTTGTGCGATTTAGTATGAATGGATTTCTGGTATGTTTTTTATTTATAAAAGTGAACATATCCCAACAAAAAAAGTCTAAATTCTGAAGCCCAATAAAATTTGCAATAAATTAAGCCCATAAAATGGGGAAAATATAGACATATTGGACGTATGTACAAGATTAGACTAAGATTTAATCTTTTGTCTTCCACAAGTATAAATAGCACATTTCTAATTTTAAATGATTCACTTTATCCTTTAGCTGAAATTTTGGATTGATTTGAGTGATGTTAGGTGAATCTAAAAATGATTTTTTGTCATTTCTACATGTTTATGGGTCAAAGCATCAAGAGGCGATGCCCAATTAGACATAACCAACTTAATTTGAAGCTACTGGTGACTGGTGAGATGTTGAGAGGCTAAGGACTTATTTGGTCGGGGATAATTGGGTAGAATAAGTGTTATTTTTTAAGAAGTAGGTAATTTTTTTTTATTTGGTTGAATAAAATAACTTGAACTTTATAGGAAGTCAAGTGTTTGATTTCTCTTTAACTTTGAAAAGTAACTCCCTAATGGAGGTTAGAAAATTCAAATTCTTTAGTAATCAGTTAATGATTTTACGAATATATCCACAAAATATTATTTATTTATAATTTTTATTTATTTTTAAAATTTTATAAATTATTTCAATAATAAATTTTGATAAATTATTTTATCAATAAATTTTTGATAAAATATTTTATAAATAAATTTCAATTTTATATAGGTTATAAAAAATATTTTTATTTAATTAAATAAATAAATTTTATATGAAATATTTTTATTTAATTAAATAAATAAATTTTGTCAATTTTTTTAAAAAATAGTCTTCATTATAGAATTGTGTGAAAAAATTGTACTTTTATTTCACGTAGAAAAAAATTGTTATGTAATAAAAATAAATATTTTTTTTAATTTTTTATATTATTAATTTAAATTTAATAAAAATAAAAGTATTATTGACTTTTTTTAATTAATTTTTTAAAAAATATAATTTTGAACCATTCAACATGTCAACTAAACACATTTATAAATTATTTTTTAAAAAATAGTTTACCAAGAATTAATTTTTCAGAAAATTAAACTAAACGAGTCCTAAATGTTAAAGATTATGGAAAAATGCATAAAACTTGAAAGCTCAAACCACTATTATTCAGCTGGTTGTTCAGAACTCAGTCGCAAGAAACATTTGCATGGAAAAGAAAGCTCAACAAAAATGAGACAGATATAACCTTTTTTTTCCTTTTCAGGTTCTACAATATTAAGCTCACAAATAAAAGGTAGGACATAAACAAAAAGCCACTCAATCGATATCAAACCGAATGTGATTAAGCAGCACAGGAATTACGATATCGGGAGAGCTTAACTGAGGCAAGTGACCACCCACCGGCATCACCTCCACGATGGACCGACCGCCGATATTATGGTGCATATATTCCGACACGGTAACCGGTACGGCCATGTCCTTCATGCTCTGTAAAAGGTGGCATGGGACAGTGACTAAAGGCAGAATGTTCCTCATGTCACTTTGGAAGACCACCTGGCTCAGGCTCAATGCTATGTCTGGCCTCATGTTGAAGAGGGTTCGGCAGAATTCTTGCACCGCCACCGAGTCCATGTCTCCGCCAACCACTAGTGGTGCGAACCCCGAACACCATGACTCGTAATTGGACCGCATTCCTTCGAATAGTTGCTCTATGTCTACTTGCTCGAACCCTCCAAAGTAATCCTCGTCGTTCACCAACCTGTGAAAGCAGCAAAGCAAAAGATCTTTTTTTCTTATTTATAACAAAGATTTCAGGCGAACTTATCCATAATATAGCATCTTGATCTAATTATTAAGTGGAAAATGTCACAAATAGTTCTAATGACATTGATGTGTTTAATTACTAAAGAATGTAGTGAAGTAATTTGTGCTTTTTAGTCCGTGATGTCTTATCGTTCGTAAATTTTCGACAAATTACCAAAAACCAAACTCTGAATTTTTTAATACTCAAATTAGCTTCAGTACTAATGTCATACAAACTCATTAACTTACACCGTTTATAATTAAATATTTCAAATTTGAATTTAGATTAAAGAAAAGTCTTTATAATTGGGAAAGGACTTGACCGACTCGAATAATAAATCGCATTATCTTGTAAAATCAAAATTATAGTAGCATTGGAGTGATAAAATATTGAATTAGAATCAACAAATAAATAACAATAAAAACCCATGGCTGGCTAACTAGCAGGCAAATGATATCCTAATACGATCTGTGATTTAATATATATATTGAGCTATTTTTCTACGAATTATGAATCATTAATTTAAAATTGATTAAAGATTTTATGAAAGTTGATGCAATTTAAGGGGAAACTAATGCCACAGTACCTGGGAGTACCAGAGAGCATAATGAGTTTAGAGAAGAGATCAGGGCGGGCAACAGAAGCAATAGCCCCAACCATACAAGAAAAAGAGTGACCAACAAAAATACACGGCTTCACTTCCACTTCTTCCAATATACCAAGCAAATCATACACAAACCCTTCAATGGTTGAGTATCTATTGAAGTCAAAATAGTCCGGATTAGTTGTGCCAGCCCCCATATTATCATACAAAATCACACGGTACTCGTCTAC
>CAODLS010866543.1:0-11923 GCA_948243855.1 Flueggea neowawraea
CATGATTTTCATCTCCTCCAATATGTCAATTCTAATAATATCTTCATCATCCAATTTCACATCAAATGCTTCCATGTTTTCTTTGAGTCTCTTCTCATTGAAGCTCTTCACAATCACACTTGATCCTTTCGATAATCCCCACTTCAAAGCAACCTTAACAAATCATTTGAAACCAAACCTTAATTAGCTTTGCCTCTCAAAGATATCTTAGTTAATTAGGTCATTAATAAAATAAAATTTAGGATTTTTTTTACAAGTACCTAGAGTTGTTTTGTACTTAAGAGTAATGGATTTGATAATTTGGTTCTCAACCACAATCATAGAACCCCACAAATTTTCGGGCCCACCAAGTGGTGAGTAGGCGCTGACTTGGATCTTGTTGTCAGCATACACTTCCCGTAATCTTCTCTGCCTCCAAATTAGATGCATTTCCACCTACACAAATAAAATTAGCAAAATTAAGCATTTTGCTCTTTAGTTTTAGATATGACTCATAATATTGAACTATTATCTTCTCTAAATTAACACCTGAAAATTTTAAATGAAGCATTTATTCTTTATTGAAAGAAAAAAAATAATGTTCTTATGGATCTCTGAGATGGTCGCTAGCTCTTTTTAAAATGTATAAGGGAAATTTCTGCAAGAAATACCTGATTGACGGCGGGAGAGACATTAGAAAATTCCAACAAATCTTGAATTTTCTTACTGGAGAAATTGCTAACGCCAAGACCCCTACAGAGACCCAATTCCAGGCATTTCTCCATACCAGCCCAAGTGGTTTCCAGGTCCAACTTCTCAAAATCCTCTTCTTGCGGCACAGCATAAAATGCCCATGGCTTCAGCTTCACTGGCCAATGCACCAAATACACATCCAAATATCTTCAGGTTCCTACAAAATCAAGTACAACAAGGACGAATCTCCATCAAAATCAAGAAAAAGTAAGGCAAGGACAATCAATTATGAGATTTTACTCTTTAGAAATCCAAAAAGATTGCATTTTGCTTTCGAATATTTTGATGGTCTTAATTCTACTCGTAATCTATAGTCTCTGAAGTCGTCCTGCGGAACACATGTTCAACGTTTTTATTGTTATTTTATTAAATTCTCAGTTCTTAACCCCTCAGTTTTTTCATCCGTAATCCAGATGCTACTTTAAGAGTCTAGCGGGACACCTACTTAGTTTTCCACTAAATACAATTTTATTTTAATCCTCTAACTTTTATCTACTACTTCATTTAATACTTTCTATCCCAAATTCATTAAAATAAAAATAATTCGTTAAAATAAAAATATTGCATTAAAATAAAAATTACCAAAATGATTATTTTGTGAAAAATGATTGGATGTAAAATTTTGGAAATTACTAAAATTAAAAAGTCCAAGTTGATATGAAAATGGAGAAAATGAAGCGTTATGATTGAATTGATAATTGGGAAAGAGGAAAAATTTGATGGATTATTTTGAGAATATTGATAGTTGGCAAAATTTGATGGGTTATTTTGTTGGAGGATTGAGTATTTTCATTGTTGTGATCCATAATTTTGGGGAAAAAATTGGAGTGAGAGTAATTTGAGAGTATGGAGAGAAATTTTAAGAGTTGAGAGAGTTTGGGGGAGAGAAATGAGTGTTTGAAGTGAAGAAATGATAAAAAAAATGTGTTTAGGAGGTATTTATAGGAAAATAGGTAAAACTAGCTGTTAGAGACCAAAAGGGTAATTTTTTAGCCATCAACGATAATATTACCGTTGGAGTAAATCTGACCGTTGGATCAAAACGATCAAACAACCAGATTTTATTTTTTAAAAAAATTGTTAAGCGTGGGGCCAGCGCCTGAGACAGCTAGCCCGTCCTCTAACAAGAGGACAGGCTAGCGGACCAGGACATAATAACGGATTTCGGTCCAACGATAATCTCGTTCCTAACCCGGTTACAACCAGCCTAAAAGATCCTTGAGCTCCAATCTTTGAGGCTTAAACTGGACAAGATCTTGCTAAACACTAAGACAAGTGACATACCCACGTGCATTAAAAGATCATATCTATCGTAATGATATCATGATTTCAACAACCCACCAAATCCTCGAGAGATTGAGATTTTGGAATTAGAAATTTCTTAAGATGTTTCTACGTTAATGATCTATTCAATATTATTTAAAAAAACTGTATTTTAAAATCGAATCTTTGACTTTTAATGCTGAAATAGGCCATCAACTCAGTGAACTTTTATGACGCAGCATAAACATGCATGCCCCTAATTAGGGATATTAATCTCATAATCGAGTGATTGAACAGTATCTTTGTAAATATTAAAAGAAAATTCTTTATACTATATGGTAATTACCTTAAAGTTTGCTTGAGTGCAGAAACGGGATCATGGTGATCACATCCCCAGAGTTTAGACGTCACAAAAATGTCTTCTCTGTCTACAATCTGATCAAGAATTGCTTGGTTTAAAGCATTTCCCACAGCTGGCTCAGAACCATAAATGTTGGCAGTGTCGAAATGCCTGTAACCCATCTGCATGCCACAAACCGCCTTCAATTATTCATGCAAATTACTAATACATTGTTGGAAAAAAATTATTTTTGCCTGCATATATGTTATCCAGCTAGCTCCTTCTTGCACTGGCACAGCTGGAAGTGATATATATAGCTTCTTTAGCTTAATATAATATATGCCTCACTCAAACTCGAAACTTAGGGTTAAGTAAAGAAGAGTGTGTGCACTCATTACAGTACTCAGGTCGGTTTTACATGAGTCTACCTATGAATATTTTTGAAGAAAAGAAAAATGTATATATGAAATGTAGCTGAAGGGCCATATGAATGGCATTCTCAGTAACGTGCTTATCATTTTGGTAGGAGTAAGTGCCCATGCCCATGACAGGTATGGTAATGCCACAGTTCAAACGAACCTAGTTGCTTCTCATCGTTCTCTCTCTGTGAATTTCTCAGAGTGTAAGTTGCTTAATTTCGTATAAAGTAGGAAGCAACAGTATGAGTATGGGTGTCTTTGTTGGGGCGCACATATATATATATAGAGGCTTACAAGTCAACTTCCTTAACTGTTTCCTCAGGGCACATCACCATAGATAGGTGGACCAAGAAAGTGTATTTAATGTAATGATACTAGTTTGTGGGAGTTGATAAAGAAGAGGGGTTCGGGCGGTCATATAATTTAGAGCTTCCAAATCAAAGCAAGGGATCTTCCTTGTCTCTTGGGATTTTATCAAGTTGGCCCAATTCCACCCTCTCCTCTGTCACTTATGACCATGCACCACTTTTTAATTTGGACCTCCGCTCATAGACAGTTTTTTTTATGTGCGTTGCCAAGAATCAAATTTTAAGATCTTCTTAATATTAAAGATGACTCCAATCTCATATATGTGTATATCTTAATTGCATATTCTATTATGATACATATTTCTTTAACATATACTAATTGTGAGCTATATATATAACTAATTGTTTTTTGAGATATTAGAATTGTCTTTAAAATTCAAAAGCTCTTTTTATACAAAGATTGGACAACCACCTCTAGGAGTGTTAGCAGTTTTTCACCTTCTAATGAGTATTTTTAACACGCTAATCACCAAACTAATAACTTGTTGATTGTAAATTTCTAAAGTTAACTGAACATATTTGAGAGTGAAATCGATAAACAAAAGTGCTTTTCAATGAATTAAATAAAATTTTATGTCATTCATTCAGAGCATGCTTAATTGTATTTAGAATTTTAAAATTAACAAGGTTTGGCAGCAAGCAATGGTTAGCACATACAGGGATTACCAATTAAAAATGCAATAATGCCGTCCTCTCGCATCCAATAATATGTCTTTCTGTCTCACAATCGTATGAATTGGCATGAGAGCAAATAAATATTAATGGTTTTTGTTGACCTTGTTAATTTACAAATACAACGATAATTATGTTTTGACATGCAAGGAAAGTCAAGGCATTTTTTATAAACAAGATTATTTCATTTTTAATTACAAGTCAAAAGATATACTTAAATTATGTGCCTAAGTTACTTGTCTGGCATTACCATCTAATTTATTTTGGTTCCTGTGAGCTGTTTTGACTTATAAAGTCAAATGGGTGGCTTTAACTATCTGTTGTTGCTTAGGATTCAATGCATTTTGTTGTACAAGATTTGGTCGGCTTTTTATTCCAATTTTGATTTTCTGACAACATTAAACAGAAAAAATATACAGCATCTTAATTTATTGGAACTGATTCTTTTGTTATTAAACAGATTGGAGTATGTATGATCGTGTATATGAAAGAAATGTGTCTTTATTTTGGATTATGAGCAATCATCAAGTTATTTTTTGATAAATGAAGATGGTAGTAACATAGGGTATTTATTTAATCTTTCCCTAAAAATTAGTTAAGGAATTCGTTCAAAGAAAAACAATAACATAGATTTTTATTAAAACTAAGAATTAAGAAATTAGTAAATTTGTAGTTTAATAATATTGGAGTCATGTTTCAATTCCAACAACATTGAAAACTGGTGAATTCAATTCAATTATTTAATCAAACATTTTTCAATAAAATGGCACAAATAAAAGAATTAAATTTGTTATGGTAGTTTTGCTATATATGATTAGTAGTAAGCAGTAGTTAAACGTATCTTTCTAATTAGTCCCATCGTTTGCTTGGTAGCTTGTATGCATCTTTCTTACTGCTAATGCCTTCAATTGTTGGGGAAAAAATAAAAATAGGCCAACACAACACCTGTCTTTTATTCTTTTGTCGTAGCTATTCCTTAATGAAAATTCGAACACTAAACCAGTATTTTAATGGAGATATTTAATCAGCATATTTTATATTCAGAAGAAAAATAATTCAGCCAAAAAAAATGACTAACATTAAATAAATTAAATTAAATATAACAATAATAGATTTTAATTCATGATTTAAGAAGAAATTACATTCCATATTTTATTTATATTTTAATTTCACATATAAAACATATTATATTTTTTGTTTTAGAATATTTTCATTAAAATTTCACAAATGAAATAATATATATTCTTTTAATTGTCAGTCTCTCTACCTTTGCTATCTCACGTTTTCTCTCTCTGCACTCTCTCTATCTCTCTCGCTTTCTCTGTCTACACCTCTAGCGTCCACCTCCAAACTCCTTGACAGACTGTCTTCTCCAAGCCCGAATCCTTGTCTATGAAAAAGCAGCCAAAATCGCCACGACAAAGTCTCCGAGAAAGAGTGGGGTTGCTCCGGCTAATAAGGTTCAGTGAAGGTAGAGACTAAGCCGAAGAGCATTAAGTGATCGATGAAGGCAACAAAGAAGGCCAAGAGTACTAAGCCGGCGGTTACTGTTTGTGGAAGAGATCAGAGGAAGGTTATGGTGGTGGTGGTTGTGAAGGTGTACAAGTGGTGGCGGTTCATGGGCGGCGGCTAAGGTTTCACTTGGTGGATCTGTTGTGGCGATGACTTCGTTCTCCGCTTGGTCGATATGTTGTGTGTAACCAGCAAAATCTAGATCGCTCCAACAAGGATGGAGAGACCGAGATCGAAAGGATTGGCGGCGATGGCACTTGTGACATGAAGGCAGAGATAGTCTTTCTTAAAAAATTATTTAACAATTTTTTATACTCATTTTATTCTCATTTCTATTCATAATTTTACCAAATTATAAAAAAATTAAAATATTTTATTATTTTTTGTTTTAACTTGTATTTATTTATTGGTACTTATTTTCGTTTTATATTTATACTCAGTTTGTACTCATTTTCACTAGTCAAAGAACGTAGTTAACACACGATTAATTTTTTAATACATGATCAACACACAATCAAACTGAAACATTTTGTACATCCTGTACTATTTTTGAATTGTCTTTTGTTTTGTATATATTTATGTATTTTTCCCATGATTTAAAAGTTATAAAATTCAAGTTCCGGCTGAGTCAAATATTATGTAATTAAAAAAATAAATAAGAACAAGTAATAGCTTCAAAAACATTCATCAAAATACATAATTAATGCACCGTCATATAAGTATATGTCGTGATCTAAAGTATCGTGTCATGTGATAATAGGATAATCTTATGTTCCTATGATCTTACTCATATCCACCTCATTTATTTCATTCATGACTTCCATTTTGATAATAAATTAAAAATTAACATTATTATTATAAGTCAACTTTTTTTTAATAGATGTTTATTTTGCTGCATATCCAATCGTTTAACTTGTTAACAAACACTGCCACCATGATTCTATGTGCTAACACATCAAATATTAAGATCTTTATTTAGCCGTTTAAGCATTGCCCTGTACAGGCAGATCAATCGATCGACCCTGAATGAATCTGATTAGTGTGATTGCAATACACAGATATCCAAATAGTGTTGTTATCATCATTTTCTTCATTTTTATATGTTAAAAATAATTATTATTTTAAATTAGAGTATCAAGTTGCTTTTCTCTTTAAATGGCTTTACTTTAGTTACTGGGTTCTGTGCAAGCACACATAACCAAAATGGGTATCTAGTTGCTCAATAAACCTTATTTTGCGTGCTTTCAATGACTCCAAGACATACAATTCTGAATTTGTGAGAGCCAAGTAGATTAATCAAATTAAACCAATTAATAATCACTTAATTAATTCAAGGCAACAGTCAGGCCAACCATCTATACCAAAAAAAAAGAAGTGAAAGCAAATGTAACAATACGGTTTTAAAATATCGATTACTTTTTGTTAATTCATCGTATACCATGCAATTTTCACTTGACGGTCGCCGTCTGAAAACGGAGATCAATATGCGAAAAGGCCATTCACAAACTGTGGCACATAAATTGCTTTTTACATGCAAAAATATGATATAGTCGCACATAGTGTTGCTATCTTAAGTATCAGATTTATAAACAGTAAACATTACTAAATAGCTATACAAATCCTGAAATCCACATTCTAAAAACAACAAGCTCTTTGAAGACTCTGAATCAAAAAAACCTCTACTCTACCAACTGATCTGAAACGAAGCAAGAAAAGAAAAACAAAACGACTTTCAGCTATTCAGAATACAAATATTATGAAACAATTCTTTTGTATTTTCGAGTGTCGCCAAGAAGGCAAACACTCTACAGATGCGGCATGGAAAAAATTTGAAATCGCAGAATAAAAACTCTGAGAAACTTACTCAGGCATTAGACGTACCAAGGCAAAGGGACAGCATAACTGCAATCACTTGTTCTGCCTAGCAGCAACAGTCATCTGGACAGTAGAAACACCATCCACAAATTTTGTTCTACAAAGAACATTGGCATTGTTGAACATGCCTTCTTTCAGAGACACCACGATAAACTACAAGGAAAATGAAACAAAATTGTGTTTTGAGGCCATGAGTCTGAAAGGAAAAGTAAAACGCATTGGTTCGTGGTACTTAAACATATGATGCACTTTTTGACTCAAATTGATCCAATGAAATGTTTTCCCCTTTCCAATTAATCAAAATGACTGGTTGTACCTGAGAGTGCGGGAAGTGAGATTTTATCATTCTTTCTATGTTCTGCGTGTGGCTTAAATCAAGAGTTGCATCAACCTGTCAACCAAATCACAAACTGAGTCACTTGCAAATTTATCGACTAGAAACCAATAAAAAGTAGGCTGAGAAAGTAACTCCAACATAGAATATTCGGATAAATGTGTTTCCAGTAGGATGAAGTTTTTCCCTTTCAATATATTCATGTCACATGTACTAAATAGCAATTCAGAAATTACCAAAAAAATTTCAGGCTAGTGGACATGTTTCTTTCAACACTAAAATTTCATCTTTAGGTTCCAAATTAAAAATCATTCGTTCTATGACAAAACAAACATGCTAAAATATGAATAACATGAAGAAATGCCCAAACAAGGTTTATATTCGACAGACACCCCTCATCTAAAATATAAAGTGGGGCTAGCTTGAACAGAAGCAGTGCCAAGATCAGAGAGAGGGCAAGAAGAGATCGTTGACCTCCACTTAGTTCTGACAAGGACTGTTTCGAAACACTCCCAAATGCAACTCGAACCTCAAGACCATCAAGAAAACTGCAACCTTCAGGAGGTTCAAGCTTTGCCATGGTGCCCGGTAATAATGTAGAGAAAATGGACCCAAAGTCACTGAAGAATTCAAAAGTGCAAAAGTTAGCATACAAGTTCTGAATCAAGAACAAGAATGTATAGCAAACTTGAATATAAATAAGCTGCAGAAAAGGAAATAAAGGAAACTGAGCAATCAATATTTAGCACTTTAAAAACAATTAAAGATTATAAGCATGCACTTGTTAACCTTAACCCAAGGAACTCTGAGAATTTCCTTCTTCTTCTCATCTAGCTCCTCAATCACCTTCTTGATTTTAGACTTGTCATTCTAAGTGGATAAGAAATCAGTATATAACAGGTGAACGGAAGTAAGCATAGCAAAAATGTACATTGTCAGCGTAAACAACCTCGGTAATGTTTTTCTTGGACATCAGATCATTATACTCATCTTCCGCTTTCTCAAACATTGTCATGACTTTCTTGTTCACCCTCCTCTCAAGGCTTTTCAAGATCAACAAGGAAACGAAATACAAATTACAAAAAAAAAAAGGGGAAAGGATCAGTACTCATCTACAAAATCAAAACTATTTTAAATAAAAGATTTGACAACTCTTGTGTGCATGTGGACAAGCAACAATATTAATAACGCCTAAAATTTTGGTGGCATACCCTGATTGCTCAGCTTGCAGTTTCTCAAAATCTTCCCTTGCTTTACAAGGATCACGGGAGACAAAATCATAATCTGACCCACTTCTTCCAAACAAATGCTTCTCAGATGCAATCCAGGCATACTTCTCTATCAATTTATCTACTTTTGAGGAGCATTCTTTCTGTTCCATTTCCATTCTTTTCACCTATTTTGAATTGAAGGAAGCATAATTTAGCTCCAGTAGGAAAACCCTCAAAGAGAAACATAAACATAATTACCTCATTTTCCAGCTTCTTTTGCTCAAGTTTTGTATCACTAAGTTCATGCTGAAGCTTTTGTTGCTCCTTGAGAATGCCACTAATTTGAGAATCACATTCCTTCATCCTCAATCGAATTGAATTCAGCTCAGTTTGGGCTTGTCATGATTGTTATGTGTGGACGCAACCTGCATGAAGGCAAGTTATAATTACCAAAAGTGTTGCAAAGTTGCCAATGAAGATATTTGAGTTTACCTTGGCTTTTTGCTCTTCCTTCGAGCTGGTTAATTTGGGATCTCAAAGCAGACAATTGACTCTCCAAAGATTCGCATTCCTTTGTGACTGCTTCCAGCTCCATAATAAGCTTCTCTCTTACATTTTCATGACCCTATTATCGAGAAAAACTATGCCTAACTGTTAGAGAGCTATACAGGAATCAGCACTTATGACCAGCATCAAAGGCTTTCCTGGGATTATCAGTACAGAATTAATTTTCTGCCCAGCCCTCCTCTCCCCTCCTATTAATCCAACCGAAAGCACCTTCGTTCATGGACAATCTAAAAATTAAGACATTATATCTATTCCCCACATATAAAGAAGGATGGTCCTGCTTTAGAATACTAGTACATGATACATCTGCCAAAGAATAATAAATTTTAGATAAATTTAGACATGCACTACAATGCTTTAACGAGGAGAATTGCAAGATTTAATCTGATGTACCAAAAATTAGATCTTAGACGGCTAGCACAAGTTAAGAAATATTAGCACGACTGTCAAACAAACTGAGATAATGAACCTACCTTAACATCCTTTGAAATCGACTGCATTTGAGTCTTTGTAACTTTAATTGTTTTCTCCAAGTCTTTTAGCCTACCTGCTTGATTATTATCATGCTCTTTGATTGATTTTTCGAGCCTTTGCACTGTATCAACACACTTATCGTGCAATACTTGCTTCTCCTTGGCAGCCAATTTTGCTTCTTCAAGGTCTTGCTCAAGCTTCTTCACTAGTTCAGAAAGCTACCCACAATGCAGACACAAATGAAGAATTGAGTACATCAATCTACAGCACAGAAGGAGAGATTATGACTAATTATGACATAAAGAACAAGTGCAAAACCTTATGATGCTCATTTTGCTCAGCCCTGCCTTGAAATAATGAAAGGACATACAATTTAAGTTCCAACTGCTTCTTAAGCTCCACAATTTTTTTATAAACAGACTGGAGCTCTGCAATCTGAATTCAAAAAAAATGTCATTAGAAGGCACCACAGTAATATTTTAATCCCAGGCAACATATGGTGGTTCACATAGAAAATATCATGGTAGAGTATGTTGACGCCAGGTGTGATCATGTGAAAAATGTACTAAAAAAATTACACAATCCAGGGAGGTCTGCAGAAAGAGAAATCACATAAACCACATATTCCTTTGATTCAATCTCAGACAACATTTTCTTGTGCAGTAAAAGATTTGATTCAGCTTCTGCCAGTTCATGAAGTTGCCTTAACAGATCACCACCGCCTCTGTAACCAGAAAAACTTGGTCAATCAGACACTAGTAGTATATGTAGATATTCCAAACTCTCTTTTATAGCAACATTCAAGGTATCTGCAGTCTGCTTCAAGCAAACAAATTAATAAAAAGGAAAAAGACTAGAATATCAAGTAGGTGAGCGTCCTGTGACAGAGAAAGGGATTTTATAACATCTGATCATCATGCCCAAGAAAGCTACATCTGTAAATTCAAGCAGAGAAGCAGCTAACCTGCGGCTGCCACCGGTCAAGACCACTTGGTTGAAATATATCACCTTCAAGGGTAACACTTGGTGTCCGAATTTCTCGATTAAAAGCAACCTAGAAAATAAAACAGTTCAGATTAATGGATTCCTGATTAGCAATTTGTGAAGCACAGGTTCAAACGGACATCACAACTTTTAAATATGTAAAGGAAAGAATCATTTAAATTCCATCGCATTCATTACCAATAAAGAAAAATGTTAATCATGGCTCATCAAAAATTGCAAAATAATCTTTTAAGCCTACTTAATTAATAGTGATGTTCAGACACGAGAGCATACCTCCTTTGCAGCATCCATGGTTTTGCAAACAAATGTTGAACCAAAAATCATATTCCATGGCACTCTGTGGTACAGATCAACTTTAGCAAAGGAAGGGAATGATACATAACACAACTGAGCAATATTATTATAAAGGAAGGCATTTCTTAGACTGGGCAATGAGTTTTTACATCAAAGAACCATTTTAACAAGAAATATTATTACCAGGACGCAGTGAACAGCATCACAAAAGCCTAATGAGTGGCAAGGTAAATACCTTTAATTCTTGATCATAACCCACCAATGAGAGTGCTGGTTCGGCATTCTCCTTTCCAACCTGACAAATGCAATAATAAACAAAAAATAAACAACAAAAACACCGCCTGACTTTAAATCTTACAGAAAAAGGAATGAAATCATTGACTTACCATTTTAATAGCTGCCTGCCGAACTCTAGGGGGTATGGTATGGGATTGGATTTTGTTCAAAGGTATGATTGTTACTCTTCTTCGAAGCTCACAACTTTGAAGAAGTAGCTTTCCAGTATTGTCGGTATCTACAACAACATTGAATAACTTTCCACCTGCAGTAACCTGCTGATTAATTCCATGTAAGAACCTTCATGCTTGGCATTTTGCAGAAAAACTAGTTGTTGCACTAAAGCAAGTACAGGATGAATGCACAACTGACCTCCAAAGCAGTCATAGTGGTTTCATCCTTTACTTTGATAAGTTTTGCTACCACACCTTTGACCTATTAAAGTTTTTCGTAGGATCACGATATGTGAATTGAACATTTGATAATTGTGCTGAAAGATCCCTAATTTTGTCGTTCAACTTCTGCATAACCTCCAACTCAGAAGCACGTTCCTAAAACAAATATCTCATATATGAAATTCA
>CAODLS010866575.1:0-11667 GCA_948243855.1 Flueggea neowawraea
AGAAATTGATTGGATTATAGAAAAAATTTGATCCTCATCATGATCACCTAGGGAAAAGTCATTGAACACCAGCATGATGGAGGTAACGAACTTTGAGGTGGGGTGTCGAAATGTTGAACCTCACTAGGAGATGAACTCCACGAAGAGAGCTAGAAAACTCTGCAAGGTGAGTTGGACTTTCCTAAACAAGGATCGGGCCCAGTCGGTGACTGATTGGTGACTCGAATAATAACGAGCCAAGTCTCTGTGTTCACGAGAAAATGAGCAAGCACCCCTAGATTGAGAAAATAATTGCAGAAAAACACTTAACTCAAATATTCGCAGCAAAGCCTACTCATGAATGACCACTCTATATTTAGTGGGGGAATTGTAATAGAAACATTAAAAGTCATTATTAAGGAAAAACGTTACAGGACACTGACGCCTACTCATGAATGACCACTCTATAAACAGTCGAAAAGAACAACATGTTGAGGTATATGATCCTTTCCACACAAACTTACACTCTGTCAAAATCGCTACTAGCTTAAACTTCGGAGACTCCTCAAGAGAGCATCCCAACCTCATCTTACTATGTGTTTTTAGGTCTCAATGCGACGTTCACGATTCCCGAGCATTCAAATATTCATCATTATTGTTGTGCATTTTCTAAGGCAACAACAATTATAAAAAAGAAGAAAGAAAAACTTGGCTATGCCTCGTGAACTTGGCTTTCCTACGATTAGGCTGGAAACCACCGGCTACAAATTTACATTTAATTTTACTTGAAAGTCTTATTATATTTGTAGAGGTATAAGCAACTTGAAAGCATTTTGTGGTATATAATACAGTCTATGCATGTGTGAGGGCTTCGGGATAGAGCTAGGAATGTGAGTTAGTATTGTCCTGTGTGTTTGATTTTGTCGGGAATAAATGATTAAAGGAGACCTACCAAATGACCCATATTGTCATAAGAAAAATTAAAATTCAGAGGCCATATAGTTGGTAGAATGAAGATGTGGAACCCCACCATATTGCAGGGAGATTATAATGTTGTTCTTCTCTTGCCTTCATGGCCCTGGCTTCCCTCGAATCTCATCATTTTTATATACAGCCAAGTTATCAAAAGAGTTGTGTTATCATTCTAGCACAACTTTCTTTCATACCATATAATTCACCAAAATAAAAATCAATAGAAACTATCCATTCATGTTTTGCCCCATTTGTATCATCTAGTACATTACAATAACAGCAATGACATCCATTAGGTAGGTTTTAATTATGATAAATATTTCAATGTTGTTATGAACTATAATATTTGAAAATAGTCAAATTTATCCGACTAAAGTATTGTTTCTTTTGGGTTCGTTATTAATTCTCACGGTTTTGTTTTTGAAAAGACGTTTGGGTGATTTGAGAGACGAAAGTGTTTATCAACAACCCTTGATCTCGCCTCACAAACTATGTGAGATACATGATGCATCATATATAAAATTTGTTACAAAAATACAGATATCTCGAATGTGTGTTTTTTATAAAAATAATAACTAACGATATTTCAGGCTTCTTACAGTCCTGTGCTGATCACGAGTCTTCTCTCTGATGGTATACCAAAAGAAAAATATACATGAGTTTTTCATTCTGCCTTATTAACTGTCAAAATAATAAACAAATGAATAAATAACCACAGTAGTGCATCTTATCATTTGCCAGGAATGCAAGTTAGATTGTATTCTTTTCCTTACTTCACATGCGATATTACTGTGACAGTAGGCTATTCTATATATGCTAGTATCAAGTAGCTCTGCCGAACCGGGAACTTCATTCTTGATAGAAACATATGGTCGCATATTTTCTATCTTCGGAATTAAATAGTGAAATTTAAATTAATTGAGGTCTCGAATTTATTGGTTTGAGTTAGATATTTATAGTTTTTATTATTGTCGATAGATTAAATCTTGTCAAAAGTCTCAAATGTTGTCCATTGTTAAAGGGAAATAATTTGTCAAGGGTTCCAAGATTGTCGATGAGGTAAGTAGATGTTGGTTATTTTGAGCGGTTGCCGATACCTATAACTAACCTATTCTAATAGTTAGATGTTATATTTTATTTCAATGATCAGTTTAATAGATTGAATAGGGAAGTACATTAACGAGGCTTTCATTTTTTTTTTTGTTTAGTATCTGTTCTGCATTTTTACTACTTTTTTACTGCAAATATTCATATTAATCCGTCTTCTGCAATTCGGCACTTAATTGATTTCTGTCCTTAATTCTATTTTTTGTTTCTATAAATAAATAATTTTTTACTAGTTTCTGTGAATTTAACCATGTTTACTGTAGAAATTTGTTGGCTTGATTCGACACTCGTCAAAATTAATTGCAAACAAAAAGTTTTACACAATTATATAAATAATCAATTTACTTATACTCTTATTCCACGTCAACTCTCAGCATAATCAATAGATAACTCAATCGTTGCGTGTTGGAAACATTTGTTTAAAGAAATATAATCATTCTAGGATCACATACTTTGGCTTGCTAATTACATTTTAATGATAAAGAAAGAAGTAGGATTGTCTATATAATAATGCTGACTTCGTTACAAAAGTCTCGTACCACCGAAAGGTATTGCACTATAATATCTACTAGGTTCTGTTTGTTTCTATTTAAAAAAGCCTTGTTTGACAGAAATGCTTTTGTTGGCTCTTTGCATAATTAACTAAATATAATATGGGCGTCTACATAGAAGCAAGACCACTTTGTTTGATACTGAAGTATTGCTTCACAACCGTGCGATGTTAACTCTTCCTTCATTTATATACACATAGGTTGTTATCAGTTTGCTTTAAGAAGAACTCCTTATCTAAAAAAATTAATTATTCACAAATAATTTATGGATTGACCTAAACCACATAAAAAAAAGTTGAGATATGCAATTTTTTTAGTGACTTGAGTAAGCATGCATGTATGATACCTATAGGCTTCATTAGAGGTTCCATTAGTGGTTCGCCCGGATGTTTGTCGATTGGAGAATACCTATAGGCTTTCGCCTTGTTAATCTGCTTTCTCTTGGGATAGACCTTGTCTTGGCTTCCTGTTGTTGTTTCTCTCTTCGTGCCTTTAGGCTTTCTAATGGACTAGACCTCTACATTCCTCTTGTATATTTTATCATTTATTAATTAATGAATGACCCCTTGATGGAAAAAAGAAAAGAACAAATATGACCGCAGTCCTTTTTTTTTTTTTTTCAGCCTTTTAGTACTCTTACCCTTTTGTAGCTCAAAATCAGAATGAAAATATTAAATATCTTCTACATGAGCAGCAATTACGAATACATATAGAAGAGGAAAGACGTTAAACAAAGGAATTTGTCATAAAATCAGCCACTCCAACTAATAAATGAGTAGCATAATTCTTAAATCTCGGTAACTGCAAGCGCAACTCGCAAATTAACTAAGTAAATAGTATATATATATATATATATGTAAATTCTAGATGCGGCACCCAAGTATTACCAATGCATGCATCCTGACTGATATTCCCTCAAATCATTAAGAAAAAAATCTAGGAAAGAAAATCTGTAGTGGAATCCGTTTTTAATTCCAACAGAGATAATTTCAGATTTGAGACAATGGTTAACGGTAGAGATATTTGGTTGCAAAGGTCAAATAGCTAACCACATAATAAGACAAGGGTTCACGAGTGTAAATTGACACCTTGAAATCAGACTCCCGTGTTTAATGCTTTTGTTAGTGGCTCCAAACGGTCCTTAATTTAATTAGAACAACCAAAAAATGGAAAATTAAATAAATTTCAGTACATGATAACTCAACAGTTTTTGGCTTACCTACTTGTACCAAAATTAGCTAATCAATTATTACTTAGAGGTCATTTGGTTTACAATTGTTTGGTAGGAATGGAAATAAAAAATGGGAATCGGATTTCGATTTCTATCATTCTTATTCTCTATATAATCGATTTCAATTCTAATTTCGATTCTTATAAATTTTTTAACCAAACAATTCCTCAAAATAATTCATAAATTATTATAAAAAAATTATATCATTTATTGTTTAGTGTCATTTCTTTTTTGAATTTTCAGACTTCTAATTTAATAGTACTAAACTCATTTTCATTTTTCAAAATCGAATATTTATTTTTTATTGGAGACCAATTTGTAAAAAATAAGTCGTTTCAAAAAATTTTGGATTTGAAATTTAAATTTCAAAATTAGATAGGCTAGGACTAAATAATATTCAGAGAAAAAAATTAATTTATAGCAAATAGTGCAATATAAGTACAAACAAATTAAATATTGTTTGGATATTATGTTAATTGAAAAGAGTATATATAAAATTTAAACACAAAACAAATGGGCTGATCGGATTATTATAGATTGAATTGATTTATAAATATGAATTTTAAATTTTAATTTAAATAATATTTAGAAAATGATGAATAATTCAGTTTTCTTTAAATTTTCTAGACTATCTGAAAATACATAGTCTTGTTTTCATTTGATTGGTGAAACGTATAATATGTCTTTTAAATTTTCCAAATGATCATTAAATTTTATTTTTTCCCGTATTCAGTAAACTTTAAATTTACATACCAAAATAATTATAGTAGATGAAAATAGAAAAATGAAAAAAAAATAAATATAAATATATGACGATAGAAAAAAAAACTACAAAATTTGATATAAACTTGAGAATTTATGAAAAAAATAAAATTATCTAAAAAATGTATATATATGTATCAATTAAAAAAAAAAAAACTGAAACAGGGCGAGGTGGTGGGGCCGGCCCAGCGAAGCGGATAAACCTTAAAATAGAAGGCAAGTGACGTGGCGAATACGTATCTTTTTTCAAGTTTAACCAAGTCAGCACGCAATCTTATATAAATATAAAACATTTATTAAATGCCCCTTCCAATTAATTTATTCTTTTTTAAGGAAATAAAATTAGCAAAAGCTGGATTTTCTTGGAGAGAAACAAACATACCAGGGGCAGGGAAGGCCCAGAAGAGAAAGGTCCATCCCATAAAGTGCCCTTTGTAAGGGCAGCTTAGGAGGCAAAAGACCTAAACCCCTGCTACTGTCCCTACCAGAGAAGCCACCAACCTCCTTTTTCTGTGTTACCGTTATGCCCCTGTTTTTTATCCTTATTACAATTTGATATGTATGTACCTGGACTATGTCTAAACTACTACCAACGTTCATTGTCGGGAAGAAAAAAAAAAAAGAAAAACCAGTACCAACGTTCACTTTCTCTGTTCATTGCGAATGTGTCAGCTTATATCTTCTGTTCTTTTTTTATTTTATTTATGAAAATAATTGTCATTTGGGTCTCCTACCAATTTCCTGTGTTCATTGTTATTTTTCTTTTTTGGTCAAGAATGTTCATTCTCATTTTAGAAATTGAAAGTGGCGTGGCGAAATCATCACTCTAGGTCTTTTACCAATTGATTTTTAGTTTATTAGTATTGACATTAATTCTAATATTAAGAGGTCGTGAGTTCGCTATTGTTATTAGCATATAAAATGATTTTTACTCCATGTCTTATACTTTAATAGTATATCAAATTTAGGAATGACAATGAATTTGCTCATTGATCAGCTCTGAGTTGTTATTATCTAAGATATTTTGCATTAATCTATGCATGCACCAAAGTTTTGTTTTATGTAGTTACAAATATATTTGAATTTTATTTATTATATATAAATGGTGCCCCTTGGAAATTTCTTCTACATCTGTCACTGGAATACGGTATGTGTGTATCATACTAATATCTTCATTCGTACATGTAGTTTATATATTTTACTTGTACTCATGCGTGTAATAAAAATTATTACTCGTATTCTACACCATAAAGTATATGTTTATCCGTTGTATAAATATACTTAATTTATCTAAAAAATAATTACATGTCAATAATTTCAAATTAATACTTAAAAAGAATAGACACTAATGATTAAATGTATACAATAATATACAAAAAAACTGAAATTAATATTTGAATATTTTTAAACAAAAAAAAATCTAATAGAAACTTGTTTCATGAGTTATTGCATTTGATCCACCATTATATCAATCATTTGCTTATATTTTTTTGAGAGAAAATCATTTTCTTATATTTTTCAAAATTTTATTAAAGTAAACTAATTAATATGAATAAGATTATTTAATAGGTATTGAATCATAACATAATATGGACATAAAATAATAACAATTATATATAGTATAATCATAGTGATAATATTTTAGTATAAATGTATTGTAGCAGTGACAATATATATATATATATATATATATATATATATATACATGTTTGTGGGGGGGGTGTATGGGTCGGATAAAAGACGTGAATACAAGTGTTATCAAATGGATATAAGTATGAGTAAGGTAAAGTTATATATAAATCTTATTCATACTTACATAGTAAAAAATGGATAATAAACATAATCATATTCGGTCAAAATGTGTAAAACTCACGTTAATTAGGCATGGATAAAGTCAATATTGGACGTGATTGCCATCTCTAATCAAATTTATAACTATCAAAAAAATATATCCAATTTATTAATTTATATCCGCAATATATCGCCAAAGCCATGGAGTAGATGGAAGTTAACACTATTGACAAGTCAAAAATGTGCCTTAAATTTCCGCGACAATTGTAACCTACCATTCGCTCTTCTTCGCCAATTAACTTCGACTACCCCACAAATCCCAGACCGAGAGGACCAACTTGAGCCATGCCTTTCCGGTCAATCAAAACTCTGACATAAATTACCCAATCAATCAAAAGTGCCCTCTTCGAAAAAGGCCGAAAACATTTTCTACCATTGCCCATGGAACAATCTCAGCCGTTACTTTCTGAAATCAATCAACGGTTCCGATTGGCTCAATTCTAGGGATATTCGGTTATATGGTGTGTTGATTTCTGTAGCTCACGTAGTCACGTGCATGGCTTCAGCATCATCCTCTATGCGCCTAGGGATCTAACATCAGATCACATGCATATTCACCATCTGCGTATTTTAGGATAGCATTCGGAACATTTCTATCATGCGCCGAAGCTTCTTATTGGACGATGACCCCGTCGTATAGCCTTTTCCCATGCAGATTCACATTAACCCAGGCAAAAGAGGTAAAAAGAAAAAGTTCTCTTTTTTATTAAAAAAGAAAATAAATTTGTTTTTTGACATTTTTATTTTTATTGGCTACGCGTGAAAAGGGCGGGTCCATTTCATCACAGGGAAAGGTGCAAAAGCGACGCCGTTTCCAATGAACGATCCACCGAAAATGGGTTGACGGGATTGACACCCATGATTAACGGCGTTAACGTCATATACAAAGAAAAATCCTTTAATTGCGGTTCTTTTAAAAAAAATAAAAGAAAAATAAAGTGGGTGCCAGCAAGGACTAACGTCTAGTTGCCTACTTGCTGAATGCATGGAGTAGAGGACAGAGTGCCACGTCAGCTTCTGCCACGGTGTACTATGATGTTAATAATTACCCAAATTGGAATACGCATATTTATGTCGATTTTCCCCCTTCTTTTGGCCTCTCGTGCTTAAATAAATTATGCCCGTTCTAAATTCATGATCCATTCTGTGTTATTTGAATATATAAAAAAATTGGGATGAAATATCTTAAAACTTGTTGAAATAAATTTGTTCTCAAAAATAGAAAACAGAAAGCAATTTTTTTATTAAGGTAAAATAGATTTTACGAAACACATTTTGATACATTTGTGTTTTTTCGACGTTGAATTAAAAAACAAAGACGGCACTTATTGCTAGATTAAATATATATATAGCGTCTAAATTCACATCGTAAAATTTAGAAAATTGGTGAGGAATTTTGTTGCAAATTTGAAAAGATGTTCAACTTTTTTGCAGCAAAAGCTAGTAGGAGCTAGAAATTAATGACAAATCTTGTCGCTAAGCTGATAATAGCGATGAATTTTTTGGCATTTGAAGCGGAAAATTAAGTTTTGATGAAAAATTTTCATGACACTTTTTGAAAATTAGTGTCGGATTTGAACATTTCTATTTTTGTCATCACTCTCTATTTCCTTTATTTGTGTCATCACTCTCCCTCTTTTTCTCTTTTTTGTTTTGTTTTGTGTTCCTCCAACTACAATGACCTTAAAATAGAGCCTTGGCCATAAGGCTGCAATTGAACCAAGCCGAGCCAAACTTTGGAATGTTCAGGCTCGGTTTGGTAGAAAATATGTTGAGCTCCAGCTCAAACTTGACTCGAGCTTTATTATTATTTTTGTTTAAACTCAGCTCATTAACAAATCTAAGATTTCGTCAGCAATTCAAGCCATTTATAGCTTGTTTAAAGTTGTACTCGAGCTCAGGCTCGATAAAGCTTGTTTGAGCATGTAATCGAGCTTCATGAAGCTTGAGCTTGCTTTTATTTCTTGTAACAAATTACGCTAACATATAATTATCAAAGCACTAGAACAACAAGAACATCCATATTCCAGGAAAAAAAAACACAACAAACAAATCTCTAGAACAACCAGAACATCCATAAATTATAAATTGATGTCAATTTCAGTCACAGAAATAGTCATTTCAAAAGGTCACATAAAGATTCATTTCAGTCACAGTTACAAATTGCTATTAGCTTCTAAAGTAGATAAAATGTAAGAAATATTACCTTTTTTGTTGCGACTGTAGAACTAGAAATCTTAGAGGCCGAGACAATGCCGACAATGACAAAAAGCAGTGACAGAGGCAAAGAGTGACATGACAAAGATTGCATCGACTGTGATAGAGGGCGGGTTGAGAGAGAAAGAGCGTCAGGAGGGAGGGAGGGGGAGAGAGAGAGAGAGCATCGACGATTGAGAAAGGAAAGGTAGAAAGCATCGAGATTGAGAAAGGAGAGCATAAAGACGAGCTATAATAGGGCGAGAGAGAGAGAGAGAGAGAGTGTCGAGATTGAGAAAGGAGAGGCAGAAAGCATAGACAAAGAGAGCGATTTTAGGGTTTGTTCAATTGAGAAAGTGGGATTGTATGTGTGAACTGATGAATGAAGTGGAGAATAGAGCATTTTGTTTCATTGTTCTTAAGTCAAAACTACATAGGTTTAACTTAAAATTATGTAGTTTTAACTCATAAATGTCATTTAAAAAAAATAATAAGTAAGATATTTTTCTCAGATACTACGTATGATATTAATTATTTTTTAACTGATAAGTTGTATAATTATGATTTAAATATTATTTTTTAAAATATAATTAAAATATAAAAAACTAGTTGAACTAACTAAGTGATTTAATGTACAAAACTTAAAGAATTCGACTAAATTAGACTATGTTTGTGTATAATGATATTCATTTTCAATACTATTTGCATTTGTTTTGGGTAGTTTACTTTAAATAATTAAGTAGATAAAATTACTTAAACTATTTGTATATAACATCATTTATGTTGGTCCTAAGGTAAGGAGATTTGTAAATGGCACTTCAAGAGGATGATGAATTGAATTTTTATAGATTTAAAAACTTTGTTGAAAACTTTTGTAAATTAAAGATAAATAACAAAGTTCTTTTCAAACCAAAATCAAAGTCAAATGAAGAAGCAATAAAACAATCAATTCACATACAATGAATAAAGAAAATATGAAGTAAAGTCTAGAGAGTAAGGGAAGAGAGAACAAATTCGATTTATAGTAATTCAGTCATCGTTGACCTACGTCCACTCTTTGAGAATCCTCTCAAGAATTTCAATCCACTATCTCCTCTCTTACGAGTGGAGGAAAACCGTTACATCCACTTATTTTTGCGGGATCAACAAACAAATCGTTACACAATTGTTTTTGCTAACTCAATAAGCAAACCGTTACACATCTAGTTTTTGCGGGCTCTACTAAAAAATCGTTCACCTCTAATTTTGCGGGCTTAACTAGGAAACCGTTTCAACCTCTAGTTTTATAAAGCTCACTAGCAACCACTTTTGTTTCTTAAGGCATAACAAGAAAACCTATCTATCCCAAGCAAAGAACCCTGCTTGTTATAAAATCAATCATTGATATAACAAAGTCAAACTCACTCAAACCCAGAATATAAAAGCAAGTAAATAACTATAATGGGTTAGAAATATAGATATGAGAGAGAAAGTGAATAGCAAACTTAGCAAGGGTCTCTCTTTTACTTCTCTTCTGATATGGGATGTCTATTTATAGTCACTTGGTAGAAAATCGCCATTGGAAGCCTCAAAGTAGCCATTGTGAGAGAATAGAAAATTCTGATTTAAATGACGTCATAGCCATTTACGTGGGTAGGCTTTTATCCCAACTGAGTTCTACTTACGTTGATAGTAACTCTACGTGCATTGTCTAAATTCCAGTGGTCTCGGCTTTGTGTAGATCAACATCTACGTGCTTAGCTCTCCTTATCTACATGCGTTGATCTTGAGTTTTACATGCTTAGACCATTCTTCCATGTGCGTTGACAAATGCCATTCCAAGATTGCACCTTTGGTCTACACATGTGTTAGAGAATATTTATGTCATGACCCATTTTCGAACCGTGACCGGCGTACAAGATAGACCGTCTGTGGAAGCACAACCCATCTCGTACAAGCCTCAGAGTACTCAGAAACTCTACCAATTATTCTTTTTAATAATTACCCAATTTAGCAAACATTTAAGTTTCATAAATTAAAACAGTAATGCTATAAATAAAAATATAAAGAATATAATTATATATATATACATACACATTCATTCAATTAATTATACAAATAAAACCAAATGGTGAAACCCAAATAGTGAAATCCAAACCCTCGGTATGGAGCACCTAACCAAACATACAAACTAGAAACCCGATCAAAAGGGTTACCACTACTACTCGAAGACTCCCCTGAGCACGGAAGCTGAATCACCTGAAAATATTAAGGGGATGGGGTGAGAAAACTCAGTGAGGAATGACGCTCCAAAATGCATCTGCGACCTCACATAAACTGTTTTGAAAACATTTAGAAAACTTTCACATGCAACATATACAGGTATATGTATATACACTCGTTATACATACTAGTATAGTTCAAAACATTTCAGAAAATATTTTGCATCCAGAGCATACAATATACAGTCAGACAAAATCCATATTAGGCAAAAGACTAGACGACACATGCAGTGTTTTATACTGTTTCATATTATCCAGACTGTACATAATTTCATACATAATATTTTACTAACAATTTATTCAGAATTTTATACCGATCTGATAATCACTGATAATACACTCGTATTATATTGATACTGCGCTGGCCAAATCAAACATCTAACAGAGAATCAGCAACCTCAAGAGCCTTAATGGTGCTCAACTCAAGAAGGTCGAACAGTTGACAGTCTTAGGGGCCCCAAACAGTACCCGGCACCCTAAGCGTCTTAGAGTTGTGACAGACAGACAGAGCTAATCAGAGGGTATACCTGCGAGCATTGTAGTCCCCGGGCTCCAGCAAAGTATACACCGCCAGTCAACAGTACAATATACTAAGGAGGAATGAGCAATAATACAGACTTAACAGATATATTATACCTCGTATATATAATAATAGACAATAGCCACTCTGGCATATAGTATCAGACAGAGACCCATATGCATAGTATATTAAAGAGAGTATAGTGTGGACTACGCCACCAGAATCACACAGAGTCTC
>CAODLS010866620.1:0-14173 GCA_948243855.1 Flueggea neowawraea
GTCGAGCACTTTATCTTGAGCCACAGCAGAAACATCCCACAAACATATTTTACTATCATGTGAACCACTCAAAAGATACCCCTGTTTAAATGGACTCCAAGATAATCCATAACCTTCTTTGTCATGACCCCTCAATCTCAAATCAGGATCACAACCATCTCTTTGTTCTCTCTCCTTCTGTTTAGTACAATCAAACACATAAACATCACAACCACTTGTCTTTGCACCAACAAGAACTGGGTTTTGCGGCATACACCTCGCCCTATTCACCTCTCCATCCACACGTATCTTCTGGGTTATTTCGACCTGACAATAAAAAAATAAGGTTTCAAGCTTAAGGACCAGTCAACGTATCAAATCATGAATCATAAGCAATGCTCATATAGAAATTTCATCAAACATTTTAAACCACAAGTGTGCTATTTCTCAACCTAAACACACATTTAATCAATTATCCAGTTCGTTAACTGTCCAGACATTCATGACCCTATAAATTGCCAAACAATCAATACCCAAGAAATATAACCCATAATACTACACTAACGAGGTAATATCTCATTGAACACTATCTTTGAGACTAGCAAAAGTGCTCTTAACCGAACAACATAAAAAGCAACAGTAATTTCATCGAACACCTAACGTGCAAAACAAGCCCCACAAAATCACTTACCTTCTGAAGAATCGAATTATCGGAACCGCCAACGATGGCAGCCTCAGCTGCGCGGGTGGGAAGGACGGCGTCGGCGAGCATGAGGAAATTGGGGAATTCATCGGAGGTGTGGGTCCCGAGTACGAGCCTATGGATTGCGAAGGAAGGGTCGTGCGGGTGCGGCTGTGACTCCGATTGTGGCACCCAATGGACGGTTAGAGAAGGCCATTCGAGTGGGTGAGAAACGACGACGTCGTAGAGGAAAGGCGTGTTCTTTTTCCACACAGCGAATTCTTCCTCTACTACTTGGTCGTCTTGTTCCTCTTCCATGGCCATTGTTGTTGATGATGAAGATGATGGCTTTCTGCGTTATGTGAGTCTGTGTCGCTGTGTGTGTTGCAGTCTTGCAGAGACTGAACTGTGGCAGCGTCGTCGCGTCGGTTTTCGAGGGTCGTGTTTGCGAGGGTCGGTTTGTTTCCCGCCAAAAAAACTAGTGGAAAGAAAAAGGAAAGGTTTTTAGTAAGGCAGACAATTTTTGAAATAATCTGATTACACGACATAACTCGAGACGAAGTTAAATGGATTTAGATTGACCATAAACGGATTCGAGTCACACGGAAAAAAACGGGTTTAACCCATTTATTTAATCAGATTAAACGGTTTACCTGACTCGTTTACTACCTGTTTAACCCATTTACTTAATTTATTTTATGAAATATTTAATTTATTATTTTTATTATATGTATTGATATATATATATGTAGGTGTAAGAAAAAAAGATATGAAGATTATTAAAAATAATAGTTATATTTATGTAAAATTAAATTTATTAAAAAAAGATTGTTTTTTGTTGGAAATTATAATTTTTTAATGGACATTGTAATTTTAGTTGTTTTGTATTCGATTTACCTTCATTTAGAATATTATTGTGTTAGTGAATATTATAAATAAATATTTATTATTTTAGTTGAAATTATTTTAGTGTTAATTGTATATTTGTTTGTGTATTATAAATAAGTTAAATAAATTAAACGTGTTAAATAGGTTAAACGAGTCTTATCGTGTTAAACGGGTTAACCCGTGACACATGATCCGTTAATAATAAACGGGTTGTGTTGTGTAACCCGTTAAATAAACGGGTCTTGTCCGGATTGCGTTAAACGGGTTCGGATAGTAAACGGGTCGACCCGTTTAGAATTTGGGTCATAAACAGGTCGACCCGTTTAGAATCCAGGTCATAAACAGATCAACCCGTTTAAATCGACCCGGCCCGATTTGTCACCCCTAGTTGTTAGGGTTTCCTAACAGGATTTTAAGAGATGGGCTAGACCCAAATTAGTAGCCCAATAGTAATTTGCTCTGTTCTTGAATTGTGTTTCTTATAAAAAAGATCAAAAAATCTAAACGCATTTTTTTTCCAAAAATAAAGAATAAGCTATAAAAAATACATAACATCAAATACAGATCCATACTTTCAGGAAAAAAATTGAAATCATACTTTTGTAAATACTTTTATGTGACGAATAGGAAATTAATTTCCCTAAAATGAGTTAAATTGCAACTAGGGGCTAAGAAAATGGGAGCGATTCCAAGAATCAAACTAATTGATCTGTTTTTAATTTTTATTTATTTGGTTGGTTCAATTTTTCTTTTGAAAGGTTTTTGGTTAGTTCATTCTGATTATTTTTTCAACTGGAGTAATCGGGTAAACCATCTTATTTGTTTTTTTGAGTAACCGGTGACGGGTTTGGTTTTGGTCCTTCCAAGTTAACCTTGAGATTTGAAGCCTTCCCTCCAACCAAAAGGAGCATTGGATTCTCGAACAAATAGAAACAAGAGCCCAAAACTCAATCATATTCTTGAATTTCGAGGATTGTGTTTCGCCATGTTCATGAAGCTCTCATTTTGTTTAATCATTCTTCAATTTATTGTGTCTTAATTTCTTAATCATCCACCAATAGGTTATTGACTCAATAATTACCATATTACTTTAAGTAGATTATCTGTCAAATTATTAGGGATTAGAATCCTTGACAAAACACTTGTTGAAAAGAGAATTGATAGTCAACAATGTATTAACCTAACAATAAAATAAGAATAATGCTAGCAACACTTTACTTTGCCCTTCTCTTTGAACACTTCTCTCTTTTTATGTATTTCTCTACGAAGTAAATCAAAAAAATAATAAAATGAACCAATCACAGAAAGAGTGTTAAAAAAGAGCGATATAAAAAGAATGATCCTTAACATTTCTCATAAAATAAACTTGATGAATTAACGCTACTCGTCTTCTTTTGATAAATAGATCTTCTTTGAGTTTTTAATATGGAGAAATTTTACAAAATTGTAAAAGAAATATTTCATCACTTATAAAATTCCTACCTTACTATCGAAGTAGTTTTTTCAACTTAAATAAAAGAAAAAAGAGAAATAATTTCTAAGTCTGTGAAGTATGTCCTAATTAATAGGTAAGATTTCGTATTTTTTTTGTGAAAGTAAGTTCATCATTCACGCGAAATTTTAACTGACGGAGTTAACGAAAGTAGATATTTACGAAATTATCCTCCCTTAAATTCGAAAACCAAAAGCCAATCCAAACATTTTCTTTCTCTCTCTATCTGTCGACACTCAACTCCTCTCTCTGCTTCTCTCTCTAAAGCCCAGAACGAATTTCATCAACTCTTAAACTCTCCTTCAAAAACCCACTCTTAAAACCCGATCGACCCTCTCCCTCTGGCAGAGGTTAAGCTAGCCTCACTGCCAATCTTTAGCTTTCCATCTCCCTTCGTCGCCTCTAATCGACCCTTTCCCTCTGTCGAGCTCTCCCCGTGTCACCACCATCTCGCAGATCTCCTCTGTTTTGGAAAGCGTAGTTGGGAGAGATTTCTTGCATCATGGATTTGGTATTCCAGTGAAAGATTAGAATTTCTTTGTATTCTTTTGCTTTTTAGTTTTAAATGTTAGGTTTCTTTGTGTGAAATGTTGAGATTCGGGTTTGGGTGGTGGATTCGGTTTTCAGGTGGGTAGTGGAAGTGGTTCTGGTTTGGGTGGTGGAAGTAGTTCTGGATTGGGTGTGATTTCGGTGGTGGTTCCGGTGGTGAATGATGGTTGTAGTGGTCTCGGGTTGGGTAGCCGCATATCTAGGTTTGATTTCAGACAACGTCGTGTAAGTGACAACTTGAAGACATGTTAGAGTGCAGAGAAGAAGATTTGCGACACTTGGTTGTTGAGGTTGACGCAAAACGACGGCGTTTCAAGAGAGAGAGAAGTGAAGAGGAGAAGCGGTGATGGAGAAGAGCGTTGTAGTGCTGCAATGGGGTTCGACAGTGTGGGGTTGGACGGAGAAAGCAAGTGAATTTTTTATTTCTGGGTTTGTTTTTTTTCTGGGTTTTGTGGTGTAAAGAAGTTCAAGATTGAAAAAGATTCAGCAAGTGAATTTTTTATTTCTAGGTTTTGTGCTGAGACAATTTCCACCATTCTATGCAAATTTGAAAGGAACAAGAGGATGCATTGAGAGATTTTCAGGTTCCCATTGCTATTGGAATTATGAAGAAACAATTCCACGATTCTTTGTTTTTAGAGATTTTATTTTTGGGTTTTGGTTTATTCCCAATTTGGATTTCTGAGTTTTGTTTTTTTTTTCATGATTTTTTTTGTTTGCTGTGAGAATCTGTTATGCTTAACTTTTTTCTTGATTCTTGATGAATTTGGGTTATTTTTTTTATGAATTTGTGTTATTGCAGAGTGGGAAAGTGTAGAAAAAAGGGGAAAAAACAAAAATTAGGGTTCATAACACTATCTTTGACAAAATACAATTAGAAATAATTTTATTTTTAAAATTTTATTTAAAATAAATAATATAACATATTATTAATTTATTAATAAATTAATAACAAATAATTAATAGAAGAATTTAAATATAATATAATTTTAAACTTTAAAAATGTATTTATAATATTTTAAAAATATAAAAATTGATATATTAATTAGAATAAATTTTAAGGATTTTGAAATTAATTTTTTTTTTTAAAATGAATGAGAAATAGAGAGAGGGCACCACGAGTGCACTCATAAAGGTTTTGGACCATACTTTTTTTTTGTTGGCATTATTCAACATTCAATAACATAGAAAAAGACTAAAGCAAGCCAGCTGCACTTGCTATTTTGCTTGCACTTCAACAAGCTTTTCAGGAAAGCAAAGAAAGGACCACACTTGCTCATATTCATGATTCCTACAAGTACCCAACGTATCTTCTGTCTTCACACAGATTTTCAACCTCCTAATCATATATAAAACACATTCCCATATAAAAACCATAGAACAAAATATTCTAGCATCATTCTCTCTCATCCGTTTCTCTTTGTTGGCCTTCTTTTCCCCTTGGCCACCTAAAAAAGTTGCATATAACTGATCACTTTGCCTATTCTTCGTACTTCATATACCATATTGCCTATGGAATAATTTGGTCCCAAAAGTTGCTCGTATATCTTTGAAAAAGCAAGATTTTGACCAACCCTTTGCAAGCTTTAGTTCCTAAGGTTAAATATACATAAATGGAACAAATTATCAATTATTAATCTCCTTTGTATTTGCTGCCACGATTTGTATTTATCTGATTAATTTAGTCTCTTTTATTCTAAAAATATTATGAGAGTTCAAATTTGCAACTCATCGCTTAATTCTAAAGATGTTCAAGGAATTAATACGATTGTTATTTGCACTATTCGATTAAGTGATAGGAGTAGGGTTTGATATGATTTAGACATACATTATTTTTAATGTGTTACTAGCAGTCTAGCACTTTGTTTTTGCTGTTGGTATTAACTATGGAGATCAAAATACAAACAAAAATATTCAAATTGCCCCAATAAATTCACATTACAAAACCAATTAATATACAACCAATAACGAACAGAAACTTTGCTCCAAAGAAAAGCCCAACAAAACTAGCTTATACCACAACTTAAAATCAATACTAGAATAAACCAAACCTATATTATCCCTAATTAAGCAAAAATAACCCCTTAGTTATGATTAATCACGTAATGTCATAAGCCAAGTCAAATAGCAGTGACTTGTAACCAAACGAAATACTTAATCACATAATGGCACAAGCTTGAGGGTTTTCGTCACTAAAAGCGGTAGTATATCGAACCTCGGTGGAGCTGGCACGAGCGAGGTGTGACACGTTCGGATCCTCAGCCCTTCGCACGTAGCCAGCCGGAGCCTTCTTGTCATAAACCCCTGGGGCGTAAGGGTGTTCAACGACGTCGTATGGTACGTACGGCCATAGCTCCGCTTTCTTACCCGTCCGATGACCCACGCGGGCCACCACCTTTGCAGGGTCCACGTATCCAACGACTGTGAGCTTGTTTGCTTTGCGTTCCACGTCAACTTGCTTCACTCCTTTCATTCCTTCCACTGATTTCTTCACTTTTCGCTCGCATCCTTCGCAGTCTATTTTCACTTTGATCTCCACCGTCTGATAACTCCCACAATGCATTCAATCATGATCAAATTATTTTTTTTTTTTACAAAAAAACATTAATTTAAAAAAAATAATGAAACTTTGATTAATATTCATTCAATTACGAGACAAGTAATTTAGGAAGTATAATGAGATAACTTTAGGAATGTATAATCAGTTCAAAATCTTGTACATATACTTCTAATTTTCGATATACTGTAATATAGTTGTATTGAACCCGTTTTAGTGCTAATGAATCGAAAATTTCACTCAAACCAAGGGAAGCAAAACACTTTAAAATAGAGAATCAGTGAATTCTCAATGACTACAGTCTCATTATATATTTAATATTTTTTAAATGACATTTTTTTATTTTTTATTATACAATTATTATTAATCATTAAAAAAAACATACAAAATATAAAATATACCTCCAAAATTGCAAGCCCTTTAGTGATTTTATTTTTTGATGAAACAAAAATTAGTAAATTTAAAGTACCAAAAAATCTCCTTAGGACAATCTGAACTAGTAAGACACTCGTCAGATCCGCAAGAAGAAGGATCAAGAAACATTTAACGTTAGAAGGATTAGATTTCGAAAATAAAATCATGAATTCTGTTTAACTAATTAAAACCCAATCGATTCACATAATCAATTCCATAAACCCATGTCGAAAAACCTAGACAGAAGCAGAGAAGTGAACAGAGAAGATCTAAGTAATCACCTGAAGTACAAACCAACTGCAAATAATCGGGAAAACATAACTATAACATACCTGCAACTGCTTTCGCTTCTTGAGTTTTCTACTTCCGGTAGAGCAATCAAAAAGATTTGAGAAATGATCAAGAGCACCCATTTTCTTTTTCTTCTGATACTTGAGACTGAAACTATAATTGATACCACCAAAAAAAAGTTGGATAACACTAGCTGAGACTTGATGGTGTGATGGACCCAAATAAATAATTACAAGACACTGTAGAGACTAGTGAGTGCCCAAAAATATCCATAGAAGAGACTCTTGTCTTTTGTTTGTGGAAGAGTCAGCTGAAAAGACGATGATGGCTACTGTACTTATCGAGTTTGTGTGTGAATGATGGACATGATGAAGTGTCTCGTTCGATATATATAATTGGTCTGTTGGAGTTAAAAAGCTATTCCTTTTTAAAAAAAAAATTACATTGATTCTACTAGAAAACGAATTAGCGACTATGAGGATGGTATCTTGGTTGTGGTAGATTATAAAACTAAACAGTAGATTAAGCAGAAATAAGCTGCAAATTTGTAATAGATTTTATATAGAATAGCTCGTCTTCTTATCGCCAAAACATAAGCTTCTAGTAATGTATTGATGTATTATACTAAAAAAAATGCTTACCCTTTGCAAATAGTGGTACGTCTTTTTCTTTTCTAACAAGAGAAAGAGAAGACATAAGAATTAGTGAAGAATGTTTGAAGAGTTATACAATTTCAGAAAAATTAAAGAGTTATAATTGAGTTTGGCATCGTAAATCAAATTTGATCACTGTAACACAATTATTTACGCGCATAAAGTCTCGAGAAGTACTTCCCCACTATAATTAAAAAATGGAGTGATAACATGGTAAATAGTAGCATGCCAAACTAATAGATTACTGTCCACGATGATACAAGCGTAATTTGAGTTTAAAAACTCGACGGTTCACAAGATTCTGCGATTCACACTAAGTAGTCCATTTCGTTATGGTTTTTCGTCGAAATATGGGTCTTGGAATATGGGTGGTTAGATTCATTTACAGTGTTGGGACGTTGCTCAACTAGGTAATCGCCACGTGGCAGGGTAGGATTGGGGTATTTATCTATTTTAATAGCTGGGTCAGACAATCAGTGACAAACAATAATGGACGACTCAATCTATGCACCGACTCCCTGGGACCCGCTTTTTGTTTTGGCGCGAGATGAAAAAGTGAGCCCCACAAGAGATAACGTAAAACCTGTGAAATACCGGTTAGTGTGAACTCGTTTTTCATTTATGGTGGATGTGGGCCTACCTACTTATGATGGGGTCCACACCTGTTTTACCAGTCGTGGTTCATGGATATTTAATTTTCTAATTTATTTTTATTTCAAAAAGTTGTTTTAATTAAAAAAGAGTATTTATTTAAAATAAAATTGAATAAAAATAGATAAGTTTAAAAAACAATTGAGTAGAAATAAATTGTATAATAAAAAAAATGAACAGAGTATACCTTTTTTTTGCAAAACAGATAGTTTTTATACATTTACAATTTATTTCAAATACACTTCCAAAATTAACGCAAAAAAATCCATATTTGTTTCTGATTAATTTTTATTTATTTGAAAATTATAGAAATTCATTTAAAAGAATTTTAAACTTGTAGCTTTATTTTCTGAAATCTCAAGATTCTCATAATCTCATTGATTTTTTTTTTACGAAATAATCTCATTAGTATTTGAACTACTTCATTGACTAATTTTTATGACCCAAGTATGCGGGTTTGAATAATTTTCATTTGAAATATTATAATTTAATTTATTAATTTTAATACTCTGAAGATTAAGATCATTCATATTGACCGATTTATTTGATTGGACGACCGGTTTGATAAAATTATAGTGATTGCAAAAGTCAAATTATGAGAATGCTTAATCATCATTGAAGATTCAATGTTTATTTGGGTCTATTTAGATTGTAGAATTGAAATTGGAATTGGAATTAGAATTAGAATTCCAATTCTGTTGGAATTGGAATTAAATCATAATTCTGATGTTTGGATAACATACATAGAATTGAATCAGAATTAGAATATGATCAAAATTAGAATTGATTATTTAAATAATCATTTAATATAGATTAAATATTAAATATTTTAATATTAATTTAAAATTTTAATATTTAATATTAATTAAAAATATTTAATTAATATTAAATAATTACTTAAATATTATTTATTTATTTAATATTTTAATATTAATATTAAATATTTAATTTAATATTACATAATTAATTTTGTTTAAAGGGAGGGTGAGAGAGAATGAGAGAGAGAGAGAGAAGGAGGAGGAGGAGGAAGAGAGAAAGAGAGGGAGAGAGAGGGGGAGAGAGTGGATTAGGAAAGAGAAAAAGAGGGAGAGAGAGAGAGAGAGAGAGAGAGAGAAAGAGAGAGATAATTGAGAGAGATGGTGAGAGAAAGAGAGAAAATTAGGGAATAGAGAAGGAGAGAGAAAGAGAGAGAGAATTGAGAGATAGGGAGAGAGAGTGTGTGTTAGGATGAGAGAGAATTAGGAGAGAGAAAGAGAGGGGATTGAGAGAGAAAGATAGAGAATTGATTGAGAGAGAGAGAATTGGGGAAGAGAGAGGGAGAGGGGGAGAGAGAAAAAAAATTGAAATTGGTAATTCTTAAGAGAAGGGCTAAGAATTGGAGCATGCCTAATTATAATTCCAAAGAATTGACATAGAATTAGAATTGCAAATTCTATTGATGAGCCAAACAGCAGAATTGAAATTGGTTTGACCCAATTCCACAATTCTTGATCCAATTCTGGGACATCCAAACGGGTCCTTATATTTATTGTCGTTTGCCTTTTCTAGTTCTTGTATAGAAAGAGATTTTTCACTATGCAATTACTCCTTTCGTCTCGAAATAATAGACTTAATTTTTATTTCAAGTGTTCCAAAACATAAACAAATTTCTTTCTCTCCGTAATATGTAAAGTGGATTCAAGTGATCAACAATACTCAATGGGATATTGTCCTCTTTCATTAAAAAAAAGTTGGTTCAAGTGAGTACATAAGCGAGTAATATTTTATTTGTTAACGAGTTTCTGCGAGTTGTTTCTTTCGATTCTGGAACTTCATTTATGAGAGACATGGGATCTTGGCTCGTCGATGGACCGTTATCAATATGTTAATCATACACAAACATGATAAACCAAGGTATGTTCAGCTGCAGAGATGGGCAAAAACACCGACTTCCCTAGGTTATAAGTAAGCAGCTAAATTATGTGAAACAAGTAAATAAAAATTATTAATTATTTAGGCCTAGCTTGGTTGATTTAAACAAATTTCCTAGAAAGTAACAAAATAGATTTTTTATGAACTAATTTCCCAAAAAATGTGCTTAATATATTTAATATATTTTATTCCATTGTTTGTTTGAATTTGTCTAAAAACTTGTATAGATAAGGTGTATTTAAATATTTTACTAATATTTTATTGTCAAATTCAAAAAATAGAAAGATGAGTGAATATTGGCTCCATATTTATGTAGAGCTACTATTCACTCCTCTTTCTTTTTCTTTGATTTGATAATTAAATATTAATTATTAAAAAAATAGATCAAATTTAATTTTTAAGAGAAATAATAGATAAAAATTGAATTAAATATAATATTGTAAGGAACAATAAAGAGTTTATTGCTGATGCTTAGAGCCTTGCTTATTTAGAGTTAAATTCAATAAAAAGTCAAAAAGCAAAACTACTTAAATAAATATATAATGACAAATAAGCACAATATTGAAAAGAAAACAAAATATTTATAGGTAATTTGGAAAAAAAGATCAACTTCTTTAAAAAAAGGTATAACTTATGATGAACTGGAGAAGTAAATTTACTAGTTTTCAGAATGTTGATGTTCAACTAAATAAGACTATTTTTTCTATTTTCCCGAAAGTTGAGGCGATATTTAGTTTAAAAAATACTTTTTTGTTTCCATTTTTTAAAATTTAAAAATATTTAAAAACATATTCATTTCTGAGAACCAAAAACAAATTTTCTATAGAAGGAAGTGTATCTATTTAAACTGTATTTTAAATAGAAATTAAATGTAAAATCAAGATTTTGCATACAGATTAGTTTTTAACAAATTTTTGGTTTCTCCGTCTCTATTTTGTAACTTTAAACACGCATTCTGCTTTCTTGGACTGTTTTGATTATTTATTATAGTAGTTTTGTTATTCAGAGGATGCTTCCTTGCAAGGCAGTAAGAGATCAGAGATCAAACATGCAAGACAAAATGGAACCTTTTTTTTTTATATTTTACTTGTTTTTCGAGTTTCCTTAGATATAAACTACGTACCTTTTTATTATGTTACCAATAATTTCTCAGATCTAACGTAAACGAATCTTCAAATCTTTTTAATTTGTTCAATATTCGGTCTGACCAAATGCCTAGGTTTTTTATTTGTTGTTTCTGAAGATCCGAAAATGTCAAATTTGAGATTTAAACATGGAAAAGCTTTTATCAAAACTAAACTATCAAAAAAAATATTAAAACTAAATAACAAGAACTATATTCGATAAATATCTTACCCAATTTGAATTCCAATTAATCAGATAGTAGAAATCTATTTATCTATTTACATATCTATTAATTAAATTTTCACCAGATATATAATATTGAATAATAATGTTAACACTATTCTCGAGGAACTTCAAGAAAATACGAAAATCTATAACAAAGTTGTTCCTTATAATAAAATTTTTAAATGAGTTGTTTAATTTGTTTTTATTTTACACTTGAATTATATTCATGTTTTATATTTATCATTTAATTATATATAAAGTATTAATTACGTGCAACACACATGCACGAAAACTAATATGCGTAAATACCATGCATCACTGATAGAATAACTAAATATAAATGAGATGGATCTAAAAGATGTCCTATAATTCTCTCATTTTTTATGTAGAGGGAGAAAGAGTTAATTATGCCAGATGCTCAAATGAAATTTAGATTTTAATAAAAAGAATGCAAAGTTTGGTAATTAAGTGAATACCATATTTTTAGTTTTAGTTTTGGCATATGTCATCTTTTGAAATTTAATCTTAAAAATACCATATTCATTCAAATAAAAATTAATTTTTAAATCATTTTTTCATTTTTTTTCTCTATCCTCATTTCTCTCTCTTGGTATCTCTCTTCCTCTCCTGAACCCTAGCCGTTCTTTCCTGTCCACTCTCCCTCTTCTATCACTTGTCTCTTCCTCTGTCTCTCCTCTCCCTCGTTTTCTCTTTCTATTTCTTCCTTTCATTCGCATATGATAGGAAGTGTCGTGGTTGCGCGAAGAGAGAAGGCTAAAGAGGAAGTGTTGAGTGGCGCGAAGAGAAAAGGCGAGAGAGGAAGCATTGTAACGACGCAAGATGCAATACAGTGGTGAACGAAGCAAAACGGAGTTGGAGCAGTGACGTTACACATTTTGGTTGCTTAGATCTCAGTGGCGACGACTAGGGTTGAAACCTTAGTTGCTGCCTTTGTTTGATTGCGTTAAATTACGAAAGTGCCCTTAATTTTAAAATTATTTTCATAAAAGTCCTTTTTGTTATTTGTTCATATATGCTTTTGTGAGGCTAAATGGTTTAATGTAGAAAAATACTTCCAAACACAATTTTTGCATGTTGATTTTTTTTTTTATTTTAGTTGAATTTTGCTGAGTTTGATTGATTTTGTCCAGGGATGATTAAATTTGGAGACATTCATAGACATTTGGAGATATTCGAAGAACTGTGGAGACTTTTGGAGACCAAATTAATTATCATCAAATAAATTAAAATTTGTATATATATATATATATATATATTGAGCTTAATTTAAAAAAAAAAGTATAACACTCATAAAGTTTATTGAATCAAATTTTTTGTAAAAAAATTGTGAGATTTGGACACCTTTAGAGACTTTAGAGGCCTTCTGAATTAAATTTCTTTTGAAGACCTTTGGAGACTTTTAGAGACTTTTGGAGACCTCTTGACACATTCTGAAAAATAATATATTTTTACTGAAATTCATTTTTCCGTGAAAAAATCAATTTTTGGCAAAAATATCACGATTTTTGGTGAATATGACATTTTTCAAATAGTTTTATTTTTGTAATATTTTTCAAAATTGTGATTACTGGAAGATAATTTTCAAAATCGGTTTTTCATTTAGATATAAAAGCCTGATTTTCCCAGGCGTAGAATGGACCTGGTTAATTGAGGGTTCAAATCACAAAAGAAATGTTAGGCTTATTAGATTCCATTTTTAGATGGGCCTCAATAATTGAATACAGAATTCTAGGCCCAGTCTATGGCGATATACATTTTTTTGACTTAAAAATAATTTCCACGCTATTAATTTACAAAATATCGAAGATTATATAAATAACCCGAAAATCAGATAACAGTATTTGTTTTTCGTGTACCAAAAAGATATATGTTACTAATTCAATTCTGTTGTAACTTTTAAACTTGGACGAGAAATAGTATAAATCATTTTCTCTAATTTTTTATGCTACAATTAATTTGATTTATTATTTATATTATTACCACTAAATTTATCTTTTACCAACACTAAATTTTTAACATTATAGAATGTTCTCGCAGATTCTATACTGCGCTAATGTTAAAAAAAAAGGAAAAAAGAAATTATAAGAGCTCGGCTAGAAAGAAAGTTTTAACGTTTACATCGATGATCAGGTTTATCCCGTTCAACCTGTTCCTGGATACAGATAAGAGGTCAAATTCTGCAAAAGAAAGTAAACAATAATATAATATTTGTTGGAGATGCTTTAATACAATTCCTTTGCTGCCTTGCGCCGAGTGTCTGGCGAGCTACTGTGTGGCCCTGCAATATAAAACCATGTCCATGCAAGAATCGGATCACTGCTGGCAATAGGAGGGATAGAAAAGATCTGATGGTCAGATTCCCGAGCGATACGTAGCCACTCAACATCTCCAAAACAACTTTCTAAAGCACTCGATATTTTCCTAAAACCAGAGGAGCTCACCAAGAACTGGAGGCGATTGGCAGTACCGCATTTGAGAACTAGAGAGAAAACCTTACTAAGAACTTGTTCAACCTCAGCTATGATCTGGAGGATGGGGCGATCATATTCAATATTTTCCTGAGTAATCCAGCCGAGAATTTGAACGATCCTCTCAGTCTGTTTCTTATCTCGACACATTCATACTTAAATGAAGCAGCCTCATCTGCAGCTTTTGTCACCTGGGAAGCTAATTGTATTGATTTTGCCAATATCTCCTTCAGGGACTTCTCCATGGACTAGTGAGTCGATCAAGAA
>CAODLS010866667.1:0-18368 GCA_948243855.1 Flueggea neowawraea
GAGAAGCCAAATCCTAATCCGAAATCAAGAAATCCCAACAAAGAGAGAAAAAGACGGTTAGTCGTTTAAGAAACTAAAAAAGCGAAAAGCAGATATCCAGAGAACAACAACAACCTTTCAATAAAACAGTTACAAGAAAGCACTAAAAGACGCGAAATTACGACGAAACAGAACCCAATCAAGAAAACCCAGAAAGCAATCTCACCAGCTTCGGATTATCCGCCATAATTTCCATCACTTTCTCGATAAGAAAAACAAAAGGTACCGGTCACGAACCGTCTGATTTAATGAGCATGTAATGAGACTCTCGTAAGTCAACGGCTAAAAACTATTACGTGGACGACGAAAACAGGAGCACAACTTTTTGACAGGACCGAAGAGATGGGCGAAGAAGACCGTGTTTGTCGGAGGAGTTGGTAATAGTGTGGTGAGGACTTATTGGAAACAAGAAATGGGTGTGTGTCCGCGAATCAACTTACTCTCAGCCACTCCCAGAAAATATAGATTTGGACGAATTAAAAACTTAATAGCGAAGTCAGGAGACTTTGGGAATATGCGTGTTTTGAGTCTGTAGAAGAAACAGAGAGGAATAAGAGTCTGGAATTGTGAATGAGTTCTTGTTTGGTGTTTATATAAGGACCCATTTATGTTCGGCATTATTTATTTGAATTGTATGTAATCTTCTTGAAATCTTTCTTTTCTCTTTTGGATGGTTTATTGAGCTGGAAATAAATTACAAATACTAGAAGATAAACTCTTTCCTTTTCTATTTTTATCTAAGCTAAAATAAAACAATAAACGATCAGGTATTAAAAAAAAAAAGAAATTTCAAAAATTGATTTTTATATTTTAGTCGTTTTATTTTTACTGAAAAATTATTTGAAAATTAAATTTGTCCAAATTCCATAAAAAATATTTTAAGAATTTGATAGGTTGAGTTAAATTAAATTAATTGTATAATGAAAAATTACGTGTCACCTAACAACAATAATGCATCTTTGAAAAATTATGCATTCAATTTGAAATATTCTTTTACACATTTGAGGAGTTAAAGAACATTTTGTATTAGATATTTAGACACTTAGTCCTCGTTTGGTAGTGAAAAAATATAACGAAGTAAAATTTTCTTGAAAATGAAAAAAAATGACATGTTTGGTTTAGAGAAAATATGGAGTTAAAAAGAACTTTGATCATTTTATTTTCTTACCTTTTAAGAGCATATCCAACCGTCTCTTTATTTTAAATATAGAATAAGTCTTTATTCATCTTTTTAATTTTAAATTTAAATAATAAAATATTAATTACTCAGAAGAAAAAGTAAATTATATTTAAATTTTAAAATAAATAATAGAATAAAATTAAATTAAATAATAGATTTTAACTATTTATTTTGAAGAGACTGTTGAAAATGTTCTAAGAAGTAACTTATTAAAAGAATGAGTAAAAAATTTCCTCAAAATTTATTTTTTCTGAAACTGGTTATTTCAACCAAAACAGCACTTAGAACTATCAATTTTAATTTCAATAATTATTACCCAAACTAAAGGTTTATCTATAATACCAACAATATTGTACAAGCAACCTCACTTCCTGGAGAACAGGTTTCCTCCTTTTTTTTTGATTAATTGATTGAGACATTGAAATCTGAATGGGCATAATCAAAATAAGAATTGTGGTCTTAACTTTAGGTTGTGGTTCATGGAACCTGACACTGAATAAAATATGGATAAATCCCTTAAAGGTGTTTTCTTCAATCCACAGCCAAAACTGATCAATCTTGATTTGTGATCCTACACATAATCCATTTGAGTTGTCATGTCACCAATAAAGAAACTGTTTACATAATTTAAATATGACTAAATTTATTGATAACTCTCTCTAAATCATATCCATTTGTCAAATTATAGTAAATTCCGATATAATTTTTTTTTGTTTAAGTTTTGATAGATAGTGAGAAATTATAGTTGGGTTTTAATCTATCACCCAATAAGAATAAAAGACTATAATTTAAAAAAAAAAAAGACTAAAACCCTGCAAGAATTTTGGTATTTTGGGTTAACGAAAATTCACGATCTTGATGGGGCTTGGACGTAAGTAATAGAGTTTGAAAACGAAGAAGGGTCAAATCCAATTTAACAACTCGTTAGAACAAACACACTTCATAAAGAGCCAACATTTTCAGGGAAGAGAAAACCTTGACATTCGTATGTAACTCACAACCTCACCTGAAAATTCACGTGTCTCTATAAACGCATTAGTCATAGTGGCTGTATTTTTCTAGTTGATGATGCATCATATCACTCATGTAATTTAGCAAGAAATTGATAGTTGCGTGCAAAATCTAAAACTCTTACCATAATACACGTCTAGCAAGTGGTGACCGAAAACAGTGCTATTGTTGGTTGCGACAACGACTATGAGCTGATTATCCACATTTTTAATTGTTAGCTTCCGAATGTGACTTCAATCATTTATCTTACTTGTTTCTTAACAAGCCCGCAACTTCAAAAAAAAAAAAGAAAACTATTTTCGAGGTAAAAATAACTAATAATAGAAAAAAATGATTATTTCGATTAATTTAATTAGTTAAACGTTTGTTATTAACTTTGAAATTTGATTTTCTTATATAAAAATAATTAATATTCCGTATTTTTTTACTATATAATTCACCAATCAAATAAAATAACAATCCTTTTATGAATTCGAACTCATGACAGTAGTTTTGCTTACTTTTATTTAAAAAAGAGTAGGATGTTATATGCTCGCTAAAATTAAAGGAAAACTTGTATCGGCTTCACATGCCGCGCACCAACATTTTTTGATGGTGGCGGTGACGGGTCCTTATGGTAATTATTTAAAATTTTCAATAAATCACATTAAGAGAAGGATATTTGTATATTTTATGTATTTTTTTGTGTAAATTATAGGGTAATAATATATCATGGAGCATGAATCAACCATTTATTTCATTTTCAAGTATGTTACAAGAAATGGATCAAAGGTAAATTATTGTTATACCTTCATTTATTTGATTTTTTTAGAAAGAAAAACATAATCATTTATTTTTTTTTACTTGAAACTCTTGGCAAAAATAATGAAAGAATGGCGATGCGACTCTTTTCAGCTTATAAGGATGTATTTGATACTTTGAATTCCTTATTTAGATCAAACTCTATTTAGAAAAATTTAGTGAGTTCCATTTTATAATACACCTTGTTTTGTTATGATGATCCTACACAAAATGTTCTTACACAATTATTGACTTGAAGGAAAAAAAAAAGAGTATTATAATTTTTATAATTTTTCCGTTAAATACAAAGAGGAATGAAACCCGTTAAATACAAAAATTTAATGAGTTGCCGTTAAATACAAAAGAAGAATGAAACCCGTTAAATACAAAAATTCATTGAAAAAAATATCAATTTTATAATTCTCCCATTAAATACAAAGAGAATATGGGCTAGTCGAATGAGAAATAATAAATTGGTACAAGAAAAATGAGGAATAATAAATTGGTGAATATGTGATGGTAAAAAGAGTTAAAGTAGAGAGAAGAGAAAGATGGTCCAAAGTCAATTTGCTTTTGTGGTGATGTGAGTTAGAGTCAATTGATGCAGTGAAACTTTTTTTTTGAACTAGGGTTAACTAGGGTTAGTTAAAAAACTAAAAGAGTGAAAAAAAATTCATTTAATAAATTAAAGAAATTACTTATATATATTGTAAATTTTAATTAATTTAATGTATGTGTAAGAATATGTATTACGTTTAAGCAAAAATTTCCCAATTTTTAATAGGGCGCACCTCCTCCCAAACTACACGAGTTGTATTCCAAAAGCACTCCGCGTGTTTTCATTAGAATATTTTACATGATGAAGACAAGAAAACACCAGAATATTCCAAAAAGAAGCTCCTGCTTTTTAGAATCGCATTGTATGAGCAATAACTTACGTGAAGATCGGTTAAAAGATCATAACAAGAAGTCTTAATATTATGGGCAAATATTTTCCACTAAATGCACAGATGACAAGCACATGCATGGTGAACAAAAATAGTGCGCCCGCCTAATTGTCAAAGAAGCAATATTTGTTTAGTTATCTCTGTTAATATATTTCCATGAGTGGAGATCGTGCTTGAGCATGCCAATAAAATATAAATTTGTCAAATAGTGAGTAAATATTAAAAATAAATTTTGGGATAAAAAACATAAGCATAATTGCACATGCTTGACAATTGGCAACGATAATAGCGCCAGGGCAATTAATGTTGCCGATACAGTATATATACGTGCAAATGATCCTCCTCATCATTCCATTGTGATGCAAGCTAGTTACAATTTCCATTTGATTATTATTATTTGATTGGAGGGAGAATGTTGATGCTAGTTAGACCTCGATCCAACAAGCTTTACTTAATTAATTTCTATAACATAAAGTATGCGCACGTGAGACGATAATTGAAGGTCGTAAATTCAAATTTTTAAGCGTAAAAAAGGTTTTAAAATTTAATAAAAAAGTTTTTTAATTAAAATTTAAAATTATGACTTATTTGATTTAAATTTGAATTAGTAGAATATCAATATATATATATATAAATACAAGATGATTTAATAAAAAATTTCAACTTGAAATTTAATGAAAATGAGTATTGTGTGGTTTAGTTGCTAAAGACAAACTAGAAAATTAATGTGATAGAGAACAAAGAAATGGTTTAACAATGTAAAACCATACATTGAAGATATGAAAGAATTAGCAGGGAGTAATTAGATTAAATACCACGCATCTTTTGTCTCCTAGAATTAAAAATCGTTGGATTCGCATGGCAACTATCAAATGCAAAACGAATGGAATATTGGAGAATGCTCACATAAGCCAAAGAACATATTGAAAGATCCTACTCACGTCATTTTAGCATTACCACTTTCACATAACCAGCAGCATATATATCAAAAAGTGCCAAGAAGGTCAATTTCCATTTTGTAGTCTTCTTTTTTCTTTTAAGCCCATTTTGTAGTTTTACTTCCTTGGTTTTCGGTCCCCTCTTACGGCCTCTAATTATCATTCCACAACAATACAATTTTTTCGCACATGAAATGGTTTCTTTTTGTTCTCTTCTTCTCCTGTTTTTGGCTTCTTATCATGAATGGAGTTATTTTTAATTCTTGAAATATATATGAAAAAGCAAGAAAATACAATAAGCAAAATAATTACTCATTTACTAATTTTCAAGTGTAAAATCAGCACATTTGTGCAACAAAAGATTTGCGAAAGAGGGCACAATGTGGATAGGCATCATTACGGTGTCCACTAGGAATGACAACGGGTAGAATTTGGGCAAGATATCCTAATGTTCTTACCCGTACCTGTAGTTCATACCTCATACCCATATTCTATCCGTACTCATATGAGTGACAAAAATTATATCCGTATCTTATTGGCAAAGTACTTGTCTACTCGTAGAACACTCATTTACCTATGGTATAAATTTAGTTAATTAACTTAAAAAATAATATATCACTAATTTAAAACAATATATTAAAAAAATACACGAGACAATATGAAAAACTATATTCACACAACATAATATAAAAACTATAATTTGAAACTAAATATTTTTAATGAAATAGTAATGTGATAAGTTATCACTTGACGAACAATTTATACAAAAATTATAGTCTAAAATACTATACAAGGACGAAGATGAGCAACATTTCCAACATGACAACATCTAAATTATAGCTATTAGTTCTAGTATCTTATTATAGAAAAAATGTTATACCAAAATATGTATTAGATATTATATTTGTGGCATTAATATACCAATTTTTTTTAATTGAATAGTAAAAATAAGAATTGCAAAATTATATACACTGACAATTACACTATATATAGTATACATTGTTCGATTTCTTAAAATATTTCAAACTTATATCTTTTTATTTACTAATAATTTAGTTTGTTCAAGCAAGTGAATTGTGATTGGACTTTTGAAGGTTGTTAGGTTAAAAATATAAAATATTTGATGTTTATCTATGTTGTTGACTTATTTTTAAGTTGTAATTTATTCTTTGATCCATACAATCTATATTTTAAATAATTTATCATATATGATTGGTTAAATTTATTACTTGTATTTATATGTAGGAACATAAAACATACTAAATATTATTAATATTAATTTATAAATTCTATGACTAATTTGTTATTAAAGATTTTTTAAAAAACTATTCTCGTCTATTAGTTCTATGCTAAAAGCCACTTTGAAACAAAAAAAATATTGGTATGAATGACTAATGAGGTATTATTAATCGTATCATATCATGTATATAACTAATAAAGTATTTTTGTAATTAATTTTTAATTTCTTTATGTCAATACTATATGAATGAGTTCTACATACAAAAATTTTACCCAAAATATTTTAAGTGTAATAACTTCTTTGAATATAATAATATAATAATAACTTTTCAATAAAAGCATATCATTCTAGCTACATAAAAATTACAATATCTAAACAATATATTTATAGTTTCATTCTAGTTATAAATCAATTTATTCAAATATGAGAATTCATTTATCTTCAAAAAGCTCTTATATATATATAAATGTGTGTGTGAATATGGGTAACAGCTAATGGGTATGAGTACGGATATTATCCAACGGGTATAAGTAGATATTTCTATATCCATACTCTACTCTTATCCGCACAGTAAAAGGTAGGTATTACTCGTATTCGCATTTATATCCAGTCAAAACGAGTAATATCCACGTTGACTGAGTACAAATAGAGTCGATACCCGTCAAGTATGGTATAAATTGTCAGCCTCCACTTAAAACATGACTATAATGAGTCAAGAGATCAGATTTTGCTGGTTAGTAGTTATCCGAACACAAAACTACGTGGACGGTGAGGAGTATATACTGGGATGACCAAATGTGGGCTCTTAGTCATATCTCCTTTCCACTATATATAATCAAATAGTTACAACCTCCGGCCGGTGAATCCATCATTTTATATACTATAATGTGGGTGGTACGTAGATTTTTCGGGCCCGTTAGTTCTAAGTAATTTGTCTATTAATAAAAATTAATTATGTGAATTAGTTAAGTGTCTTCAGGCCTCATTAAATCTACTGGTTTAATATAAAATTGTGTCATTGTTTAGCGCCGTTGTATTGTATCCTTCTTAATTCATTCTAATCTAAGAGTCACTTTTGAGTTGCTATGATAACAATCTGATGCCTAGAGTAGAATCAATTTTGCTTCAAGGAGAAACCGAACGATGTAATCTATCAAAGGCATAGTGAAAGTGTTCCTTAATTCAAAAGATGAGTAATATTGTGGCCAGAACTACGCTTTCTCCGGAAACCAAGATAAGCAATTAAAGGCTATAATGTCATTGCCTTCATCCTTTCTTCAAATAAAATGCCAAGGCGGGTACAGTTCTCACCACGTACCAATCTATTTTGTGGTCAAGACATTATGTACCAGTCTTATTGATATGATTGTTGGATAATTAATGACAACAATTTTTTTTTTGTGCAAGAAGGGGCTAGCCCAGGTAAAAATTACAACTAATTAATTAGCATCATCGAGACAAAATAACTAATTAGAGTAGCATAATATCTATAGTCCAGACTCCTAACCAATTATCATCCGATGGCTTATTTGCAGGATAGATAATTGACCATATATATACACATAGTTTTGAGCAAAATTATAGGTTAAAGTTTAAAATCTTTTTAGACTAACTCTAATTACTTTGGAAACAGATGGAAAATAGTCAAATAGATATTGACTGTAAAATTGACGTAGAGTACATCTCTTGGTAAAGAAAAATAATCTAGTGAGGTTGAGGTAAAGGTAATGTTCCATGCATATGCATGCAGCTGATACAATGATAATATGAGCATGGCAGCATAATATTTGGTACTCATGGGTGTAATTCCAAACAAAAGTTTTCAACTTGATTTGAGTATTGATTGGAACTGGTTTGTAGCATGCACACAACAAGTACCATCCCTTTCCTACACCAATGCTGGCGTTTGTTTGAGCTTTGATTTTATAAACCTTTGTAGCCTCGGACGAAACTAATTGAGATATTTCTGAAAACATAAGAAGAATTAAGCATGTATCAATTAATTTTCATATAATAAATAAATTTTTTTGCGTCACTCGTTCAAAAAATTTTGGTTTTCATGAATTTTATTTAAAAAGATTGAAGCCGTTAAATACACTAAAAAACATTTTATTTATTAAAATTGTTAAATATTATACGAGACATATCTATAGTGTACGCTTGACCGTGAACATGCTATAGTCAATATTGACTTAAATGAAGAAGAAATTTCAGCCTCTAGATTTGTTTTTATTTTTTGAAAATGAATTTACTCATATAAATTTCTAACTTAACTAAGTTGACTGTCACACTGAACTACCAATTCAGTTTGGACCATTTCAGCCGACGTAGAATCGGTAAACCTCCGATAAAGGCCACAGAAAGATCACAGAGGGCGTCCAATTGAGGTGAGACGGTGGACCCTTTTACGTTAGATGGAAGTTGACCTTTTTATCGTCCGCAAAAGTAGAAATGTCTAGGCCTTATGGCGGCTTTGAACTGGGCCTTCTGTATCTATAGAGGACCATCGTAATTTACACGGCCATCATCTGCCTTGCAAATCACAAATTCTTCAAAGTTGAAGGGCTCCCCATATTTAAGGGTTTTTTTTTCAAAAAAAATGGGCATATAGGTGTCAGTTCCAAAAAAAAATAGACATACAGGTTTTTCTCCTATTTTTCTTTAAGAAAAATATTTTCGAGGTGTATTGATTACGACTTTTACAGCCTTAAAAATTATGAGATATTGTATTATAATTTTTAAAAATTCTTTAAAAATTTAGTTGTATTAGATTATAATTTTTATAAACTTATAAAAAATCTAAAAAAATTAAGGAGTATTTAATTAAGACTTTTAAAGAGTCTATAAAAATATACTTATATTCAAAAAGTCATGAATTTTTATAGACAATAATTTTTACATACTTTGAATAATATTTTTTTATATTTATATAAATAAAAAAACCACACAAAAAGTCTTTCACTTTAACTTAAGACTTTTAAAGATTTTCATTTTTTAGGGTTTTTCTTTGTTTATCCTTCACGTTCTGATTTTGAGTTTCATCTTCGTTTTCTCTCCTCAAGTTAACCATGTTGTCATTTTCAATTTTTTAAACCCATTATTAGTTCTGTTTTTATTTGCATATCTGCATAGAAAAGATTTATTAGAACCAATTAGTGAAATTTTATCATCTTTATCTATACCAGTTGAATTTCTAATCGAACTAGATAATGAAATTTTTATCATCTCCACCTATACTAGTTAATCAATAAGAGAATTTTGAATTATTTGTTGAGACACATGAGCAACAAAGAAATACTTCCAATGAATAGAGAAATACTATAGCTACTAATATGTGGAATGGTGTTGATCGTGTGAATGAAAATGAACATTAATTTTCTTTTATTATTGTTTTAAGGTTAGTTATTTGGAATTAATGAGATTTTTTTATATGTACAAATTATATTTTTACACTTTATGCTTAATTTGTTAAATAAATATTTTAATTGTTTATTTTAGGTGCAAAAGAAAATTGTATTAATTTGAAATAACTCTGAAGCATTTTTTTAATAGTGATAAAGTAAAAATTTTAATTGTTATAAAAGTCTTTTAAAATAAAGTTTATAAAAATTATTGGAAAATTTGTAAATTCTATAAAAGTCTTTTAAAATAAAGTCTATGAAAGTCATTGACAAATTATAAACTCTACAAAAGTCTTTTAAAATAAAGTCTACGAAATTCATTAACAAATTTATAAACTTTGCAAAAATTATTAAAATCTATGAAATCTGTAAAAATCATTCACTTAAAAAAAAGCCTACAAAAGTCATTAAAAGTCATAATCCAATACACTCCATTTAGTATATATGAGTGGAGATATGTGTGGATTTATTATTTTATATGTTAATTTAATTATTTGTTTAGGTAGTGTTTATTAACATTTGAAAAGATTAGAAAGATTGAAAAAAAATAGTCATTTTAGCCATTTCAATTTTTTGGAGTATTTGTTAAAAAAATATGGGACCACTGAAAAAAAGTCACACATTTTTTTTATTTAGATATATATATCATAACATATATAAATATACGGATATAAAAAAAATTGTTTTAGACTATTATATAATTGTTTGTTTTTATAATTATAAATATACTTTTATTGGTTTTTTAATAATTATAAATACATTGATTTTTTTTAAAACAATACATAACTGACACCAGCACGTTTTTAAATTTCAATTGGATAATTACTAATCACTGAATCATATAGCAAACTTCAAAATTTCTTCTCTTTAATATGTGTATTTGTTTTTTAATAAAACATTTTTATATTTATTTTTAAAAAATAAATTAAAAAAAGAGTATTACAATGTTTTAGTCATAATAATAATAATAATAATAATAATAATAATAATAATAATAAAAAGAACTTACCGTTATCAATTAATCGGAAATGCATCCTCATATGACCACTTCATATATATCCTATTATTAGAAGTATCCTGTTTATTATCAAATTCTAATTAAACATATAATATTATTATTCTCCAAAATAATAATAATAATATAGAAAAAAAAACTTTGTACTATTATATCCTTATTTATTTTTTACAATTATAAATATACCCTTATTTGTTTTTAATAATTATAAATACATTTATTTTTTAGAATAATTTGTAATTATCTCAACAAAAAATCTAAAATTTATCTATTTTGAAAAAATTCTAAAAATTTGTAATTATCTTAAAAAAATATAAATTTCATTTTAAAAACATCTAACAATTTGTAATTATCTTAAATAAAAATTAAAAATTGTAACAATGAACATAAATTTATATTTATTTTTAGAAGATATCCACTAACATCTTTTAACAAAAATATATGGGGTTGGCAAATGGGGGAACCATGAAGGTTGTTGAGTATATCGTTTACTAAATTATATATTTTTTGTTTTATGTAATCATTAATTTGGGTCGAGTTTAGTGCAGTTAAATTAGGTAAAGTGAAATTGTAATTTTATTACACTTGTTTTTGAGAATAATATATAATTTTTAAATTATATAAAAATAATAAAATATAATATTAAAAAAATAATAAAATAATTATCATTTAGTTTTATATGTTTCTACTCTTTGTCTATGTTATTATTACTCTTTGAAAAGGTATTAAATACACTAATTACATAGTTAATTAACAAATCACTTTTTATTTTTCTTATTCCTAATTTAAAGAGAGTTGATATATACAAATTTAATATATATATATATATATATATATATATTAAAAATGTAAATCAAAGAAAGAGTATGGCAATGTTTTAATCATTGTAACAAAAAAAACCCCACTAAGATCTTCTTAAATAAAGTTTTTATTGAATAACTGACTAGTTTGATATAGATCAAAATTTTTATTTTATGTATATAGTAATTGTATGATATTTTTATATGAGGTCTATGTGTTTATCACAATTAAAACAAAATAATATTTTAAACATAATTATTCAATAATTTAATAGAAACATATATCATATGCAATGCATGTGTGTAATTGAGTTTTTATTGAATAACTAATTAGTTTGATACATATCAAAATTTTTATTTTATATTTATTGTAATTATATAAAATTTTTATATGAAGTCTATGTATTTATCACAATTAAAACAAAATCATATGTTAAGCATAATTATTTAATAATTTAATAAAAACATATATCACGTGTAATGCATATGCATAATATATATATATATATATATAGAGTATTTGATATAAGTTCAAGATATATATCCCGGGATGTTAAAATAAGGGGAAAAATAGTAAAATACTTGTCAGATAAAATTTCATATTTTTTGTTATTTCTCGCTATTTCTGAAGACAGTTTAATAAAATACTTATATCTCTGTAGTTCCTGTGTTTTAGCAAACAAATCGAAAAGAAAAAAATACACTTTCTAAATTTATTCCACAAAATTAATAAACACTTGAGAACAATTTTCAAAATGCGTTCTACCTATATCTTAATTAATTCAAATCTTAACTCGAAAAATATTCTAAACATATTTTTATATCTCTTATCACGATAAATTTAACAAATGCGACCTTAACGAATGAGAGGGGCACCGTTAATAAGTAGTTTCCTTTTTAAAATGGAGTTCCTCCCATTAACCAATAATTATCCCAAAAAGTCAGACCACAGAATTATGTGGTATACGTGAATGCCTTATTGTCTTTTCATAGAAGTTGTCTTTATGACATTAATCCGAATTTCTCTCTTAATTAAACGACGGAATTAGATAAGGATTAGGACCTTAAACAGCAAAAAAATAATTCAACGTATCTCAGTCCCCGAATAACAGTAATTTAATTATCCTTGCCTTTCTCTCTCCTGTCGAATATTTTATTAGACATTGATCTCTTTTTCATGATATATGGCTGTGTAGTGGAATATTTGTGAAATAAAAGGAAACTTCTTCAAATTTTATTTTTTCCAACACCAAAAATACGATTACAAGGAACAATTTGAAAAATCCGACAATTGGACATAAATTAAGATTCAATTTGTATCCGAGTAAACATTTCATAGTCATTAACTCGTGGAGGGTTATTATCAGTATCAGATCATTAAACCAATTACTTGTAAGCATTACTCTTTAGAATCATGCAGGCAACTTATTTACGAGATGATGCAGAACTATAGCTAGTGACAACTTATAAGTTGGAAATTTTGCAAACTGAACTGTAACGTGATCAAGAAGCTTGATTTTAAAAATCTCAGAAATTACTTTCATGCATTAAATCTACATCTCATCAGATCTTAATCATAGAGGCTTGATCAAAATTTAACAAAGAGCATTATGAACATTTGTGGTTATCGTTGAGACATAAGACAATTTACTAAACTGCAATTATTCAAGATCTTGTTTTAAATATTCAATCTATTTACAGTAATTCTCCTACCAAAAATTGCCCTTAAAAGTGTAGGCAATTTCGTAAAATAGTCTTGAGTTAATGACTCAAGAATCAAGCATTGCTCTTATTTGAATACATTTTTTTAGGGATAATTTGGCAAACTAACAGAAATAGTTTAATAATTTAATTTAAGTTAAAATAAGAAAAATTTTCCAAACCCAACCCACTCATATTTTTTCTCATCATATGTATGTGACAACGATTCCTTCAAAACAGAGAGAAGGTTTCTTGGTGCCGTTATTTACAAAATGAAATAAATAAATAAAAAAGCTTCTCAAGTTAATTGCTTGGCGCGTTCTTTTAATAAGATATGCTTGTAAACTTTGAACTTATCATGTTAATTATATGGTTTCTTATATTTCAAGAGAAAGAAAGAACAGATTGGTGTCTACTTGCTTCAGATGGAAAATTCAATCCTCATTTGGAAGAAGAATTTGAGGATAGCAAATTATTTAGAGAGTTTGGTTAATTAAAAGTGTCTGATTTCGTGAAACTAAGGTCTTTTGTTTAGCTAACACATGACCAGCACATGTTGGTGTGCCAAAGTCAAATGTATCCTCTGTGCCTGTGCGTGGTGGAATGACACCATCATGCAGATTTGTGCTTATTCTACAATGTCGTCACATGGAGAACATACCACCTTCCCTGACCAATCATCAACTTATTCTCACTATAATATACCCATTGTTCTTTTTTAATGTTAAGTCAAACCAAATTAGATACACAAGTAGGCTTTTTAATCCATTTTTATATGGAATTAACAGATAAAATGTCCTGTAATGACAGTTTTTCTCAGAATTGGTCAGCATGCTCTAGGCTACTATAAAAATGAACTTGTGTTCAATTCCTACCCAACTTCAGTTCCCAAAAGCAAATTCAAGTTCGTCTACTGAATTTGTCTTTTAGGCATGGACACTTCAAAGCTCTTTTCTTGTCTCTTCTTTCCAGTACTTCTTCTGCTACTTGTTTTTAATCCCACAAATGCACAACTTAAAGTGGGTTTCTACTCTAAGACATGCCCCAAAGCTGAGGCCATTGTTAAGAAGGTTATGGATCAAGTCACGTCAGTAGCTCCCAGCCTTAGTGGACCTTTGCTCAGGATGCATTTTCATGATTGCTTTGTTAGAGTAAGAAATTATTATTGAAATATGAATTGTGGATTTTAATCCCAATCCAAGATTATGTTTATGAAGCAGTAATTGATTTGTGCAGGGATGCGATGGATCGATTCTGTTAAACTCGCCCACAGGACAAGCTGAAAAGAATGCTATTCCTAACCTTAGCCTTCGGGGCTTCCAAGTTATTGACAGAGTGAAGGCTGAATTGGAAAAAGAATGTCCTGGTGTGGTTTCATGTGCTGACATCCTTGCAATTGTGGCTAGGGATGTCGTAGTTGCGGTAACGCTATTCTTCTCACATAAACATTAAACAATACAAACTTTTGTCCTGGAAAAATATCACTGATTAGACTCTACCGTTGTTTCAGACAAAGGGACCCTACTGGGAGGTCGAAACTGGACGAAGGGATGGAAGAGTGTCCAACTTGACCGAAGCATTGTTAAATCTGTTGCCGCCTTTCGCAAATATTCCGACCCTGATATCAGGATTTCAGGCCAAGGGTCTTAGTGTAAAAGATCTAGTGGTCCTGTCAGGTATTTTGATAAATATGAATGCGTATATAACAAATTTTGCTGGTTTTTGCAGACAATTGACTAAATTTAAGGAAACAGGACTCACTGAATTCTTCTGATGCATTCTGAAAAAACAGGGGGACATACCATTGGAACTTCACATTGCACTTCTTTCAGCAACAGGATTTACAACTTCACTGGCAAAGGTGACACTGATCCCAAATTGGACTCCGAATACATTCCAAAATTGAGGAGCAAATGCAAACCTGGAGATCAAACAACTCTTGTAGAAATGGATCCTGGAAGTTCCAAGACATTTGACACACAATATTACAGTCTTGTGGCTAAAAGAAGGGGCCTTTTTGAATCTGATGCAGCTCTCCTCAGCAACCCTCAAACAAGAGCTTATGTTCTTGATGCTAAAACCTCCACTTTCTTCAAGGACTTCGGTGTGTCCATGGTGAATATGGGCAGGATTGGAGTTCTTACTGGTAATGCAGGTGAAATCAGGAAAGTTTGCACCGCCGTTAACTGAAGAAAAGCGTAATAAGAGTGAAAGTGGATGTTGCTTTTGAAGTCGCAGGTTTTCCATTTTTATTGGAGCGTTTGTTTGGATTGTGTGTTGGCTTTAATATCAGGATGACGCTCGATCGGCTAGCTTGTCCAATCGCACCCATGAAAAGGAATTCTTGCTTGTGTTCTAAGAAACAGCTCATGATTTATGACGTAATAAAATCCAGCATTATTTGATATGTTTATTTTCATTTATTGTACCTAATTATTGTCTGAATAATAAAAGCAGTTATTGTGATAATGTTTTTATACAAAATGATGAAGTGCTACATTTTATTTTTATAAGTCTTATTTTTTTTCATTTAACCTCGAAAAAAATGGTCTAGAACTGCCTGAAAAATAACTTGGACAAAATTAAATAAAGACCAAAGTTAACAAATAGTTATTTTCACATGGTTAAAATGAAGTGCTGTCAGGACTCATTTTTGTTAGTATTATTTTTGACAATTTTTTTAGTTATATTTACATCAGAGCTGGAGGGAATTAATGAACTTATTATTAGCTGATTTAGGAGCAAGCCAAAACACGTGAAAATAAATAAGTTGTACAAATGACAAATCATTCATAGACTGCAAGCCAAATTAACAAGCAGACTATTTGTTGTTGTTCATCAGCAAGGAAAAGAGAAAAATTCGTGGTGATCAATGAAAGGAAAAGTTTTTCATTAACAGCAACTTGAACATTAATGACGAATGCATTTTGCTCAGCCATTTGACTTAAAAGAGTTAGATTAGAGGTCTAAATCGCAATGCTTTAATTGTTAAGGTAATTGAAGTGGCAAAAGCTAGAATATAAAGATGTAGCAATATTATTAAATTGTCTCGTCCTCGTCAAAAAAGCATATTTTCTTTTTCTTTTTTCGTTTTAAATCATACAGATTATTTAAAAAAAAGATTATTTGTTATTATATTATGCCACTCTTATTTGTTTTACATTTTCTGTTAATATGATTAAGGACGTTTAAGAGATTTAAACTTTTTTAAATTATATTTGAAAAATAAAACTAAAATTTTAATCAAACTATAATTTAATATTCTGTTTGAAAAATTGACTACGCCTCTATTTGCTTTGGATGGAAGGAGTATTAGGACATGCAGCGGTATCCAATTATGCATGGGAAGTGGCTTGTTGGGGTTATAATTTGGGCAAACACATTAGAAATAGATTAGTTATGGTTTTAGTTAAACATGGCGGCAATCATGGGGCACGTATTGAGTGCAACTGAAGTCAACTGGGTTTAAACAAATGTAAATTGAGTCCTGAATGTTTTTAATATATGGATGACTGCGTAAACTAATCATTCCTCTAATCATAATTAGATTAAAAAAACATGTTTGTTTGTAAGTTGATTATTGAATTCGGAATCGAAAGCCACACGCTAGCTATGCGCGTATATGATCAAGAGGAGTCATCAAGCCATTGGTGTATATACATGGACTCTCAAAATTACTAATGGCCATTTCACATGCTTAGACATAAATCATTGATTTAAATCCTACCAACTCTTGAGGCCGATTGATCCCGTTTCATCGAGTCTCTTTTTGATTAAAATTAAAACTATAGAATGGACAACTGTTTCGGTCTTATTCAAATATTTGATATAATTTAAAGATTAAGATAGATACTTGAATGTCCGTGTGTGGCGCAAGTTTAATTTTGAGTTTGAAATTTTAAAAATTTAGATTTTTTAATTGATATGGTCCTAAAGAAATAAATGTGGTGGTTATAATGAGAGTAAATCAAACAAATTTAAATTTTATTCACAAGATAATTTATATATTTCATAAGAAAAAAAAACAAAAGGTGGTTGCCCCAGAAATAGGTGATTTTTTTAACATGGTAAAACAACTGATTATAATGAAGGTAAATCAAAAGATCAATACAACACCAAAACATCAAAAGATCATCCATATGTTAATCAAATAACGGTTCCTACAAAATCCTCCTAAGCAAGAAAATACCATTTCTCAACATAAAAAACATACACATAGACAATTTTTCAACTTAATTGTTGTCCAGAACACTATAATGTATATGATATGATGTGTCTCTTTAGGTTTCACAACTAATATTTAAGCTAATTTTCAATAATATATCATTAAATAAACTTAATTCATCTTAATTAATTACTAAGTTCATAGAGAATAAAAGAACATTTAATGTGTCCAATGAATATTAATTAAATTGACTATATAAAAAATTATAAATTATAAAAAAATTTAAAAAATTAATGAAAATTTTTTAAAGATTGCCTCTTCAACTTCTTATTTGTCTGAATTCATATTATCATTAAATGAATTTAATTCATCTTAATTAATTAATAAATTGATAGAGAATAAAAGCATATTTAATGTGTCCAATGAATATTAATTAAATTAACTACATAAAAAATTATTTAAAAATTATAAATTATCAAAAAATTCAAAAAATCAATGAAGAAATTTTAGAGATTGCCTCTTTAACTTCGTGTTTGTCTAGAATACTATAATATATATGATGATTGTATTTATCATTTTATATTTTTATTCATTACATTCCAACAATGATTTCAGATACTCACAAAGGAGGAAATATCAATTCAAGCTACCATATTTTTGTTTTTAAATTTTTGGACCACATACGAAACAGTTTAAATTTAATCCTATTCATTTGTTATACCTGAAAAAAAAATTCTGGTTAATAACGGAGCTAAACCAGAATGCATGAGCTCTGAGTTGAATCAAGTGAAACTCAACAAACAAGTTCTTTCATAAATTAGTTAGTTTTCTTCCTTTTTATTGCAGTTTCATTTTTTATAGGGAGTGCGTCCAATATCACCTTTGCAATCCACATGTTCATGCCAGCTAAAATGAGTAGATAGATAGATATATGCTTTCCATGAACAATTGGGAAACTTTATGCCTTGTACTTAAACCAAAGGCACCATTGCGTGGCTCTTTACACTACAAACAGGTTCCATTCACAACTTTATCGTCTCTAAAAGGTCCCCAAGCCTTTCAAAACCATACCAATTTGCTCTATTTATCCACTTTAATTAGCTTTACACCTTACATACCACAACTCAAAATACTACCTTAAATTTGTATCC
>CAODLS010866820.1:0-17977 GCA_948243855.1 Flueggea neowawraea
GCATCAGCCCTTCAGCCACTTCAAGTTGACTAGATTTGTTACCCACTTGCTACCTATTTCATTACATATATAATTAGTTTTTCTACAAAAAAAAGTTAATATTAGTTAATTATCATAATTTGCTTCGTTAATGTTATCATAATTTGTTTAGTAGTGAGAGATTTGACACTTTCCTTTTTTTCTCTTTTACACAAGAATCGAATTCTAAATCACATATTTGACGAATGAGTTAATTTTAAGTAGCAAAGAACGGACATGTATAAGTATATTTTCGACAAAAAATATTTCATCTGTAAATAGTAATTCCTAATTGATTTTTGAGTTTTCCAAATTCGCCACTATACTATAATTTCCCAAAGTATATTTGGTGACGGAATTCTTGGTCGCTAAATTATCTTTCTTGGTAAATATTCTTGGCCATATCATTAAATATATAATTATATCATTAGATTTTTCGACATGAATAAAATTTCAAAGTAGAATGTTTGATTGGTTGGTATTTTTTGAAAGTTAGATGATAAACTTTACACCTTTTTTAGGGCTTCAAATATCCTTTATACTTGCTTTTATTCTCTGGAACGTAAAGGTTTTTTACTTGATGTGTCAGTATATAGCACGTACTTAGATATGCATGGATCATCCAGAGAATATTGATCAAAATTAAAAAAAAATAATAATCAGAGAACCATCAAGAATTTTTTAATAATTTTTTTTAGTAAAACATTGGAGTCGTAAATCATATAATGTAGCTGAACATAAGAATTTTATAATAAAATTTAGTTTCTTAATTTCTTGCTAATACTAATCACTAACAATTTCGATGTGTGCTTCTTTTGCTAATTCATGCCAAGAAAAGAAATATGCCAATGACCTGAATCCTTTTTTTCTTCTAAGGCAAAGAATAATGCCTTTACTTTTATGTATGTGACTAGAATTTGACTTGGTAACATAATGAAAGAATTAATGTATTAAGAGAATGACATGTTTAATTAGATGTAGCTATCTAATTAGATAATTAATAAGATAATCATTAAATCTCACGATGGAATATATTTTGGGATAGTTATACCAGTAGGTACCCTACACAAATAACCACTATTAGTAATTAATTAACATAATGAAGAGATTAATTAGTAGTAAATAAATATAGAAAACAAGTTAAAAGACAGCGAGCTGACAAAGACAGTGAATTTTTAGAAGTATGAGCGAGTCGTCTCCTTGTGAGCTGACTTTTCCTGCTAACCTTAATCATAATCTAATGATGTTTTTTACTTTTAAACTTTGTTTACTTTATTCAAAAAATTAAGCTCACACTTTGTTTAGTATATAATCTTTGGATTTTAGTTCTTGAACTGTGGCTACCCAAGAATATTCTCTCCTTGTCCAACACTACTCTCAAAGGCTTCAACTTTCAATGCCTCTCATGAGATTCTTGTTTACTACACAACCCCACATATCTTAATTATTTTTAATTAGCTTACTCTAATAAAATTATACCTCTGTTTTTGAGGTTACTGTAAAAAAATAGAACGTTGTCTAAGTTGGAAAATTTTAGCCATTATAGGATTTGAATTAGAAGAGTTCGGGAAAAAGCAAAATGTTGTCACCAAGGGCATGTTTGTTTCTTTGCTTGTCTTTTACTTTGAAAATGAAGGCTACATATACTATATAGGCTAGTTATGCTGTATTTTATTTTTTCTAAAATTTTTGTGCAATTCTAAGAAATCCTTGCACAAGTTTATTTCCTAATATCAAGGCATGATCATGGAAAATATTATGTTTTCATCTCTACATACATGTCACAGAATCACTTACTATCATGTGTACATGTTTAATTTATTCGAGAATCATTCTAGATGCATGATTTTTCTTTAGTAATGAGTATCATAATTAAACATGTAGTCAGTTAAGTAAGTGTATAACTTACTAAACGAATTAATTTAGTGTTTTTTCCCTTTAAAATCCATCTTTTTTGCCAAATCCTTTGTTTTTAAACTATAAAGTGTTTAGGTTTTATGTTTATTTCACAGTCTACTATGTCTATCTAATTAATTTCCATTTGTTTTGAGAAAGTTGAAAATTGATTAAAAAATTCTGTATTGTAATTAAGAATTCAAATTTGTGACTTTGTTAGATCTCTCAACACTCAGACCTATAAAATTTGTTATATTTGAAATTAAATTGAAAAAGGAAAATAATTTAACAATTTGCAAATACAAAGTTTTGAAAAGGGCAATCAATTTTTTTCCTTGCAAATTAGATATCCCAAAAGTAGTCTAAGTTTGGATCTAGGAATCCAATATTTGCAGAAACCCACATGCTTGGCTTATCAAAAGTTGGAGAATATATGCCTTTTAGCATACCTTGTTTGCTATCTTTTTTATTTTTCATCCTGTCTTTAACTTTATTAATTATTTTTTCCCTTCTTATTTATGTGATACACATGTCACACTGAGCAAAGATTCATACCATGCAATCAAATAACTTTAGCAGGCATAAAATAGTGATGATTTAAATATTCTTTTCAAAGTTCTGAAATATTAATCTATTAATTTTAGCCATACCAATAAGGTTCACATAGCTTGGAGGACATTGCAATCAATAACAAAAATATCCTCTATTTTTCTATTTCTTATACTTCTTGACATTGGAGAAACTTTATGTATCGAGTCCAATAACAATGTAGTTTGACAACTAGGTCGCATTAGTACAATATGATGTGCTTGATTAAATTAACCGAAACGGGCTGTTACATTATGTTTGTAATTCAACAATGCAGTATAGCATGTCAATATAAAACATAATTAAATTAAATGGACTGTTCATTTGTTAGTCTATTTTGATGAGTTTGATTTTGATGATGATGAATGCAAAACATCCATGAAAGAGGTGTAAAGTTGCAGACTTGCTGATATTTGGCAACAAAACACTTAAATAACCATCAAAGCACGTTGATGCATGCAAAGTTAGTTCCTACGTACGAAGAGACTGAGTAATGCACGTAGATGAGAAACAGATCTCACTGGAATTAATCTTTGCTTATTTACGCTCGCAGAAGATTGCATTACACACGTTGACATGAGTTCAGCCTGATGAAAAGAAACTGTGCAAAGGCAGAGGAATGTTGGCTGGCAAGCAAGGCGTGTAGAAGAGAAAATGTGTAATCTTTGAAGAGACACTCTACGCACGTTGAAGAAAGCGCAACACACTTAGACGAGGATGCGTTGGATTAGTTGACAAAATCAAGATGTTCCTCGAAATTTGAAATTTGAATATTCTCTGATATAGTCATGTGAATGATCAAATATGTGATCTTTAGAAACACGTCAACGCACGTAGAACTCAATGTAATGCACACAGAACTGAAGAACTATGCATGCAGAAGAGAGATTAATGTGCGCAGTAGATACCTGATGTCAAGCAGTGACTACTGGATTTTACACAAAGTACATAGAAGGAGAACACTGTGCGTTATAGTTTGATGGAATCATGGACTATACACATAGTACGAATGGTACGCACGTAGCATGGGCTGACATCAGTAATTTCAACGTTTTGCAACTATCTCACAACAGCTACTTTGAGGCTCCAACGACTATATCTTCAAAAGTGATTATAAATAGACATCCCTGGACATAAGAGAAGTAAGAGAGACCTTGCTAGGACTTGCTATTCATTTTATCTCTTTTCTCTACTTTTCTAACCCATTTGAGCTATACACTTGCAAATGTACTTCTAGGTTTGAGCTTAATGTTAAATCTGTGTTTTAGGAACACATTTTGTAACAATCAAAGTATTTGATTGAGGGTAGATATGTTTCCTTGTTAAGTTTTAGAAAAACAAGAGTGGTTGTCGGTGAGCCTTAGAAAACTAGAGTTCACTTTGCTTGTTGATCGTGTAAAAACAATGGTTCGGTTTTCTAGTTGATCCTGCAAAAACTAGAGGTCACCATGCTCACTGGCCGCCTTCTTCGCTCTGCCTCTTTTTCTACACTCATCACAGAACGAAGAGAGAGATCAACGGGGAGACAAACCAAGACAAAGGGAGACAGATTGGTGAATATGCGAACAAAGAGAACAAAAATAGATTGGTGAATGACACGACAAAGATTGATCTGACGCAACAAAGACAGATCGAGCCAAGACGGACGAAGTAACAAAGAGAGAATTGAGATAGAGGGAGAGAGCACGATAAACAAAGCAGGTGAGGAACGCATGAAGAAAAGAAGACAAGGAGCGATGAAGGGTGTCGACGATAGGCCGACCTAGGGTTTCAGATTGGTAGGGTTTGAGGATGTCAGGATTTCACGAGGGATGAGATTAAGATAGGAAAGGAAGAGAGGGAAAAGAGAGTGTGGCAGAGGAGGAGGAGAAGGACAGGGGAGAGAGAGAGATTGACAAAATGAGATGAGAAATTGACTTTTAATGTGACTGAATGTGACATTTTTCAACTAAAAGTTAAGATTATGGTTTCAAAGGTTAACATTTTGATAATTAGGAACTTAGTATTTCTATTTGTCAAAATCAAAGTGTTTATACTAGCGTCTAACATAATTAACTCAACTTTTATGCCAGGTCTTTCAAAAGAAATTCAGATTTTGATAAATAAACTCACACAATTTCAATTTTGACAAATGAAAATACGCTCAAATTTTTGTTTAGAAATACCACTTTTTTGAAAATTGTTTTAAAAAATGTTAGATTGAGACTTTTGGAGACCACTTTTTTCAAAAATATCACTTTTTCGAATGGAGACTTTTAGACACTTTATACATCTGGTAGTTTTTAGAAAAGTTTGAAGTGTGTTTCTAATTTTCAAAAACTGTTTGGGCTGGACCTAAAACTCAATTTTCATTTTTCATTTTAGTATAATTGTGTGATTTTTCCTAGAACTTGAGTAGAGGTTCGAGAGAAACTGTGGGCTTCGTTATCTCCACTTGTACATCACAGTGTTACGAACATCTACCCAAATCGGTAATCATAAAAGAAAGGGTCATTTTGAGATTCACGACACCCACATTAACATATTACGGATCCAATAAGCCTACTTTTAATATTTTGACATAAAATTCAAAATTACACATAACGATAAAAAAATTGTAAATGTAATTTTAATAAATCACCTTTTTAGGGTATCCTTTAAAACTTGTGTGAAACTTATTTATAATTTGTTTAAAATATGTTCATTTTTTGGACTTGTTTTAAACTATTTTAAAATTTGTTTATATGTTTCTTGTTTAAAACTTGTTTATATGAATTTTATATTTTGTTTCTTATTTAAAACTTGTTTATATTTTATTTCTTGTTAAAACTTATTTATACATTGTTTATATGTTTAGAATTTGTTTATAACCTGTTCATTTTTTTGGACTTGTTTAGAACTTATTTGTATGTTGTTTATATGTTATTTTTTTGTTTTAAAACTTGTTTAAAAATTATTTGTATGATGTTTATATGATCTAAACAACATACAAACTTGTTTAGAATTTGTTTAAAATCTGTTCATTTTTTTTTGATTTGTTTAAAACTTGTACGTATGTTGTTTATATGTTATTTCTTATTTTAAAACTTGAATATTGTTTATATATTGTTGATATCTTTTTTTGGTAAATCAAATAATTGCATTGCCTAAAAGAATGAATACAATGTAAGCATATACAAGAGACATATCGCCCCTCTCTAAGTTGTTTTTACCGAGCTCTAACTCAAATCTGGAAAGAGAGATAAAAACAACCTAGAGGAGGCGAAAAAACCCCAAAACACCAGAATTTACAATACACCACAACATTACTACTAAACAATAACCAGTTATTGACTCTCAGTTTTGATGATTTAAACAAGACATGTGAAAAAGTTAAGAAACAAACGTTGCAACTGAAGCTAAGCTCGTAGCAGTATGATCAAGGCGTGTTATACCAGTTGCAAGTCACGTTGATCATATTTAAAGTTTCCAGAAATATCATAAGTCACGTAGCTATGGATGCAAGTCACGTTAACGAGAATCACTTAGGAAACAAAATGATCCCGAATCATACAAGCTGCATTGCATATGGTCCAAGTCATGTTTTGAGAATGATAAACTCTCTGGATCGATTGCATAAGCATACAAGTCACGTTATGAGGTATGCAAGTCACGCTATGCGAATGATGAACTATCTGGATTGATTGAACATGCATACAAGTCACGTTGTGCAATATATGTCATATTGACAGGATGTGCACCAGACCTGAAGTGAAGTTGCAAAGCAACACCAACGTTTCAACCTCTTGCAAGTAATGTTGATGAGTAAATGAGTCACCTTTAAAGAAAGACGTCTACGCACGTTGCAAGAAGTGCAAGTCACGTAGACAAGTATGATGTCATCATCTAACAAATCGACGCCTTGAGATTCAAAATTTGAATATTCTCTGATAGAAGGTATAGTGTCACGTGAAGAATCAAAGGTGTAATCATTGAAGATCGTCAACGCACGTAAAAGCCTAAAGTGGCTAGGATCGACGCACGCTGATGGTTGATCAAAGCACATTGCATTTTGTGCAAGTCACGTTATGATTGAAAATATTCCCAGGTGAAGGCACACAAAGTACATTGCAGAGATGTAAGTCACATTACACATTGTGACATTTGAGGCAATAGCTATCAATGTCATACAAGACATGTAGAGGAGAGCCAAGTCACGCAGCATTCTTATGGCACATATACAACGCACGTTGCACAAAGAGTTGTGCGCGTTGTACAAACTGATGTCATCAAAATCAGAATATTTCTCTCTTGGAAAGGCTACATTCTATCTCAAAAAGGCTATTTGAGCTTAGAATGATATAAATACCCTATGGTACGACAAAGAAGGTATAAAGCACACTTAAGCATCTATTCCTACAACATCCAAGCATCAAAGTATAGAATTTGCCTATTTCATTGATACAAGTATTTTGTTCATTAAATTTTTATTATCACAGCATGTATCACTGGTTTAACCTTTGTGGCGAATGTTTGTCAATCATCTTTGTAAGAGTGATTGTGAGTGGATTTAAGAGTAGATCTTTAGGGTGATTTTTCTTCTTAAACCGAAATCAAGAAAGTTGTAAGAGTTATCACTTAGCTAGAAAATGAAGTTGTAATCTCTGTGAAGATTGTTAATGGAAATCCTAAATAATGATACTTAGGGAGTGGATGTAGGCATCGAGTTAGCCAAACCACTATAAATTTTTGGTCTTCTTACTTACTTGCAATTTATTTTGGAAGAAATTTTCAAAGCTACTCATACTACACTATTCAAATCCCCTTCCAGTGTGGTTATTGACTCTACACCAGCAACTTCTAAAGCAAATACATCAGGATGTATCCAGAAAATGTTCACTACTAGCTATTTTCAGTTTAATTCTATCAAGGACTATTCTCTAAAGTTGTTCAGCCGAAGCATTGTGTTGCTGAAAAACAACTTCATTCCTTTCAATTCACGTCCAGTATATATCAACATTGAACAACACTCTTTTGATTCTACTCACCATAGACTTGCCTTTAGTTCTTCGAGTAAACCAACTCACTTCTCTTCTCCAAGGCAAGATACCATGAGAGATGCTACACTTAGCCAACAGAAAAGACCAAACACTTGTAGTAAAAGGACATGAGAAGAATATACGGTCAATGGTTTTCAGATTGTAAAGTGAAAAAAAAAAACACAAATCATTATGTCCCCAACTAAAGTAATATGCTCTTAACAATAAGTTTATTATGCAAGGCTAGCCAAATAATGAAATTATGCATAGGGATGTGTGCAGGACCCCAAACCAACTTACACCAAGTAACAAGTCTTGCTTTAGGTCACAATTCATTCCAGACACTATTAATAGTATAAGCACCAGTGGATGAATGCTTCCATTTTATTCTATCATATGTGAGGGCACTATGGCAAATTAGTGAAATAGCATTCCACACCACCTCAGTATCATCATCTAGAGGATCAGGTAAATGCCATCTATTATTCCTCCAAAGATCAACAACTTTAGCATATTTAGGAATATCATAATCAAAAATATTCAACATAGGAAAGTATCCAACACTGAGTTGTCATTGAGCCAAGGATCATGCCCAAAAGGAAAAATCCTTACCATCTCCCAAAATATATTCAAAGCCATGGAGTAAAGCCTACCTAAGTTTCAACAGATTACTCCAAGCCTAGCTGCAATCTAGGGGCTTTGTAATTCCCCCTAGTAATCCAAATAGCCCACAAAGATTTCTTGGAAACCAACAGTTCCAAAACCCATTTACCAACAATAGCTTTATTGCAGGAAATAAGGTCCTTAATACCCCCTCAACACATACACACACACTTTTTGGTTTACAAGTGTGTACTAACCACACTTGTTATCAGTAAACATATAAACAACAAAAAAGATGTGCACTTTTTATCAATGTCATTCACCACAGATTTTGGCAACACAAAAATAGAGCACTAATAGACTTGGATACTTCTCAAAACAGAATTAATCAATTGCAATCTTCCAACATAAGAGTATATTGTTGATATCTTGTTATATATTGTTTATATGTTGAAAACAAGATCTAAACAAGTTATCAGTAAACATATAAATAACAAATCAACAACATATAAATTACATATTTATTTATATATTATTTTCAACATGTAAACAACATATATACAACAAATCAACAATGTATATCTTATTTATATGAAGTTTATATGTTGAAAACAACATATAAACAAGTTATCATCAACAAATAAAAATTCAGATTTGTTTATTTATTATTTTGAACATATAAAACACATATAAATAACATATAAACAAGATATCAGCAAAATATAACAACATTCAAACAATATATAAACAAAAACAACAAATAAACAACATGGTTTGTTCGTGCGAAATATCCTATCCATACGGAATAAAAATACATGTTCGTGAATTTGAAAACTAACGCGTGTACAGACAAAATATTGGAAAGTGTATCCATAATAAGCAAAAGTGGGTCGTACGAAATAAATATAGCAAAGTTTTGTTGGTGAACCGCGTAATTACCACTAAATAGTGGTGATCATGGGCCGGTTCGGATCAGATCTGACCCAATAACCGGAACCAAACCGAAATTTTGGTTCTTCCATATTTCAAGAACCGAAATTGAACCAAAAAATTAAAAGAACCAAACTGAAGAAAACGAAATTTCGGGACAAAACAATTGAGTTCTTCTTTCGGGACTGAGAAATGGAACAGTTCTGGTTCGGTTCTTAGGACTTTTTTCCAAAAAAAACATTCAATCATCTGTAACTCATCACCAAACAGCTCACCTGTTACAAGAAAGTCTCTATCCAGAAGCTAGTTTTAAGCAGCAATACAAGCTTGATTATCACCAATTGAATCTCTCCCTAATTGAAGACAGATTCAAACAAATCAATAAACAATCACAACAGAAATTATAACATACAAAAATCAAACACAACAGAGCATACAAAATTAAAATTCCTAACCAGTGGTTATTCAATTGAAGACAACAGAAATGTATCAAATTCGGTTCAGAGTACCAAACACAACAAAAATGTATCAATGTATCAAACACAACAGATATTTTCATTTCAGTTCTTAAATGAAATTTTCATTTAGTAACAAGAAAGTCAGAAACCCTATTAGTATTTAAAATTACTAACCAGTAATCACTTTGAGCGAAGACCCACTACCGACGAGAAGAGGCGTTGAAATGGCGTCGGAGAGCGTTGAAGAGGCGACGAGAAGAGGCATCGGAGACAATCAATCGAAGACCACTGCTCGTTGAGTGGCGTCGGAGGACGGAGAGGGTGGATCCACAACCACTGCTCGTCGAGTGGCATTGAAGGACAGACAGGGCAAATCGATGGCGGCTACTCGGTGAGTGGCCTCGGAGAGCGTCGAGCGAAGCATGCTACTCAAAGAGTGGCGTGGGAGGACGTAGAGGGTCGAGCGAAGGCTGAGTTGCGTCGGCGACAGTGATGACTGAGCAGATCGAGTCCGACGGCAAGTGAGAGAGGTTGAGAATAGATAGACGCAAAGAAATTAGGGTTTGTGTTTGTGGGAAATTTGGGCGTGAATGTGCAATTGTGCAGAAGGAGGCTGAGTCATTTTGTTTAGGTTAGGACTTGAGATTCAAATGGTGTCGTTTTACATTGGAGTATAAAATGAGTTTTATATTTTATTTTTTGTATACATTCAATCAAGGATTCAAATTTTGTTTTTATTTCATATAATAAGATATATATTATTTTTTTGTATACATATATGATTATATATAATTAATTGTGCTTAAATAGAGTACATAATTTAGTAGATTGAATAATAGTTAATGGAATTCTACAAAAAAATAATTGATGAACATATAATTTATATATTTACAAAAAAGACATAAAATTTGTAAATACAAAGTTTATTTTAAATTAAGGATAACATAGATAGACAAAAAATGATAAGTTTTTTTAATTCATTTGCTCTTCCATGCAAGTAATGAATTATGATCAAGAAATCGTAACATTTATCGCTTTTATTGTATAAAACACCTTTGTACACCGTTGTTTGTACACATTTGAACACCTTTGTAGTTTGCACACTATGATAATATGAAGTATGTTCACCTATGATCATATGAACACATTTGTATGTACATCTATGATCATATGAGTATGAACACATATGTACATCTATGAACATTGAACACCTATAATCATATGTATTATGAGCACTTATGGACACTAATATACATCTATGAACACCTATGTACACCTTTGAACACCTATTGAACACTTTCGTACACCTATAAACATTTATGTACACTTTTGTACATCTATGAACACCTATGTAAAATTGTACACCTTTGTACACCAATGATTATATAAACACTTATATGTACACTAATGAACATCTATGAGCACATATGTATACCTTTGAATTCTTATGTACACCTATGAACACGTTTGAGTTAAACAACTATTAACAATTATATATATTTATATATATAATTAATTGTTCACACATATATATATATAATTGTTATTTATTTATAATTGTTCATATATATATATATATTAATTAATTATTCATATATATATAATTGTCCATCTAATTGTTCATTTCAGTTCTTAGTTAGGTTCGGATATTGTCTAAGACCCATACTCGAACCATCAAAAAAATTCAATTCGGTTCGGTTCGGAGAAAATCAAAAGTCAATAGTTCTTTTCGATTCGATTCTATTCGGTTCAGTTCAGTTATCTCCAGGACTCGTGCTCAACCATATCACTAAAAGAAAAGAGTTCTAAAAACCATAGTAGCTTCCAAACTGCCAAACAAAATTTTCCAGGTTTTTCCTTTATTGCTTCCAAACCTAATTCATTATTATTACATTGTTTGATTTGACTCATTTTCGGAAAGGTAAATCCCGAAAACCTTTTATACTAACTCTTTAACAATAAGTTGTTTCATAAATTTAAGAAATAGAATAGGGCCTTTGAAACTTTTTCGAACCAAACATCTTATTTATTTTAGATTATAAATTTATAAAATGTTCCTAATATGGATATATATATATATATATATATATATAGAATATGAATGAAAGGGAATTTCGAGACTTAAATCTATTAGTAACTAATATAAATAAATCAAACAAAAGTGTATCCAAATCGACGCAATATGAAATTGGTGCATTGATTAAGTCAAAAAGAGTTCATGACGACAATTACAAGTGTGGCGCAAATGCTATTGCTGCCGTTCTTCTTGTTTAATTGTGTGCATCGTAATGCTGTGTTTGTGTTGTGACACTATAGAATGACATAAACGATGATCCAAGAAAAGGCCAAGACCTAAGTTCTAATAAATCACTAATGGAAGATTTGCATGTAAAATAAAGTCCAAGTGAGCTTATTAAATTATGGCCTATATGAAATTTCCACTTTTTGTTTAGACTTTGTTGTGTATGATATGTAATGATAATAATAAAAACAATGAGCAAGTAGGTGAAATAAATAAATTTTAATAGTTGAGGTCAACTGCTAATTCTCAAGTCCTCCTGACTTGACAACACTTGTATTTCGTCTTAATGATATTCAAATGTGTGATTTTTATTACAATTTTGAACTGTTTTTTTTTTTAAAATATGATGTAAAGTGTATCCTTTTATAACAAACGATTCATATTAAAAAAATTATAATATTAAAAAGTATTAAATATGACCTCTATTAGTTGACTGTTTTTTACAAACCCCACTAAATCATGATTGAGAGGGGAAGGAAAAAAAGCAAGAAAAGTTTGAATGTTGCAAGTCCGTAGGTGGGTTAGCCAACTGAAATATCTTCCATGAAGAAAACAAAGCCAAAAAGTTGAAGACGACAAAGAAGCTCTTACAAAATTTACGGTTGACAGGGCGGAGAATTTGGCAGAGAGGGTGGTGAAGGAAGAAGGAAGGTTCAGGGCGCCATTGTTGGCTGTGAATGGTGAATGCCTTCTCCTATTTTAGGTGCAACATTTAGTAAATATGTTCAACAAACCAATCCAATATGTCTCATCTATAATCTTAAACATTACATTTGTTGCTTTATTTCTATCTATATTCTACGGTTTAATATGGTTCAATAATTGAAATAATTTGATGAACAAATAAGTTAACAATTTTGCTAATTACACTAATGGTGTAGGAGCATGGAATTTCTTTCTTAATCAAAGGTCTCATATATATCGGTGAAGATATGATTTTATAAATTAGTGTAATCACCTACAAAGTGTTTTTAGGTGACAACATGCGCAAATTTGAAGATGGTATCATAAGACACTTTAGTTTACTGTCAGACATTCTTAATCAAGTGTCAACCGATTTTTTGAATTCCCTTCATCTTAGACTAGTTGTAATCGGGCTACGAACAAAGTTACTATATTTGTAGTGCGGTGTAAGGGGGCGCATTACCTCGTTCCCTTGCGGTAGCTCGTCCTCTTGCTAAAGGACGAGCTACATGTGTCAGACGCGAGACACACTAGCGCAGAATATATATATATTTTTTTTAAATTAAAGATTTAACGTCAGATTTACTCAAACGGTAATATTACCGTTGGAGTACCGTTGGGACTGAAAAATTACTTTTTAGTCTCTAACGATTAGTTTTACACATTTTCCTAAAAATACCCCCTAAACACATTTTTTTCTATCATTTCAAACACTCATTTGTCTTCCCAAACTCTCTCAACTCTTAAAATTTCTCTCCATACTCTCAAATTACTCCCACTCCAATTTTTTTCCCAAAATTATGAATTCCAACAATAAAAATACTCAATCCTCTTCTCAAAATAACCCATCAAATTTTTCCAACTACCAATATTCTCAAAATAATCCATCAATTTTTTTCTCTTTCACAAACTATCAATTTAATCCCACCGCTTCATTTTCTCTATTTCCATATCAACTAGCACTTTCTAATTTTTGTAATTTTTAAAATTTTACGTCCAATATTTTTTCACAAAATAATTCTTTTTCACTAAATAATCATTTTGCTAATTTTTATTTTAATGTAATATTTTTATTTTAATGAATTATTTTTATTTGAATGAACTATTTTTATTTTAATGAATTTGGGGTAGAAAATATTAAATGAAGTAGTATATAAAAGTTGAGGGATTAAAATAAAATTGTATTTGGTGGAAAGCTGAGTAGGAGTCTCGCGAGACTCTTAAAGTAGCCTATGGGTTACGGATGAAAAAACTGAGAGGTTAGGAACTGGAGACTTTAATAAAATAACAATAAAAACACTGAGCAGACGTTCCGCGGGACGACTTCAGGGACCGTGGGTTACGATTAGCCTTATTGAAATTTATTCTGTTTAGATTTTCAAATTTCCATTCATTCAATGGACTTTCAATTCAAATGCGCTTGTCCGTTTTAGTTGTAAAAAAAAATTCAAATTTACCTCTTGTGGGAGTTTAATTTGCCTCTTATTCTACGAAGGGGTTTTAAATTTGTTGCAAACGAGTGTCTCAACTACTCGTAATCAAATTAGTTAAATGCTATAGATTAGAGAGGCAAATTTTTCTAATGATACTGTAAAGTAAACCAAAATAGTATATGTTGAAAACCTATCCAAATTATAGGCAAAACATGTATGAACACAAAAAAACTCGCATAATTTGTGAACTCCCAGACAAAGGGAGACAAGATACAAAAAAGGGGAAGCATCCTCTAATACTAAAATAGGTGGCAGGGATTGCCATTACATGCAACACGTCATTTTAGATACTCCATTGAAGAATATGCTGTAAGAGATGAGACTGGTATGATTTTATTGGCAGCCATGAAAACACCAACAAAACTTAGTAGTCCCCAAACTGAACTTTCTACGAAGCTGCGTGGCATCGTCGACCATGCTGCTTTTGGCCTCCTCGCATTTACTCCCTTTTGTTTCTACACTCAATTGTCGTCTTCAATTTTATTCCGATTCTTCCTTCTTTGGATCTTTCTTTCCGTTTTTTCCAATCTATGATCATCGTTTAATCCATTTTTTAATTTAATTTTTTTGTATCAAGTAATATGCTACATGTTTAAAGCATATTCAACAATATTAACGAGTTTAGATAAATATGTAACATGTTCATATAATTTATTATATATAGAACTTGTGCTTAGTTTTTGAGTTTCCGGTATCGAAAACTCAATTAGGGCTGGATTCGAGCCGAGCCGAGCCAAGTTTTGAAGTGTTCAAGTTTGGCTCGTTTAAAATCTACCGAGCTCGAGCTCAAAATCTTGTTCAAGCTCGGTTCGTCACAAGCCTCGCAAGTTCACGAGTTTGTTCGCAAGTTTTTCGAACTTGGCTCAACAAAGACTCAAATAAATTTGTGGACGAGATTTATTAGTTTAGATTTGGAAACAACTCTAAAAATAATATAATCAAATTTAGGTTAGTTCACTAAAATCATGTTGAGAATGTAATTGAACCAAGAACTATTAAAAGTTTCAAGTTGTTTCACAAGTTCAATCTAATATTAGATAATAGCATATTTAAACTTTTATAGACACGGTCAATTAGTGTAAGTTTGAACTTTTGTTGATGTGATCCAAATATTAAATATTATTTCAAATATAAACATATTTTTCATAATTTAGTTTAATACACACACATATACGCACGTGTATATATATATATATATCTACAAACGAGTTTGATCATGAGCTTACAAACGAGTTTGTTCACTAGCTTTCGAATCGAGTTTTTGGGTATTCAAACTCGACTCGTTTATTAAAACGAGGCTAAAATTTTGTTCAAATTCGGCTCATTTATTATCGAACCGAGTCGTGAACAAACTTTTATCAAAGTGAACTCTGAGTCACTAGTGAGCTGTTCGGCTCATTTCCACCCCTAAACTCAACTATTGAAAAGAATTAGTCGAGTCCTTGATTTAGTCATACCTTCTATCAAAGCGTATTGTCAACGGTACTGTATGTTGTATAGTGTTATTCGTAGCTCGGCTCTGTTATTAAACAAAGTAGGTACCTGCTTAGAACTCATTAAGGGATTCCAATTTTATTTTTTTATAAATTATTTTATTATTTCTATTAAAAATTGAATTCTTAACTTCGTGACGTTGGAGTGTACTCCATATCAATAAAACAAACAAACTTATGCCTCCTTTTGTATAACCATTTGTTTCATATATGATGTTTAATTTATGAAATTTAACTGTATGTTATTATTTGTAACCACTGTATTTTTTAATGAGGATATATTAATAATTTTTTTAGATATCGTTCTTATCTTCTAAAAAAGGGCCCTAATTAAGGTCAAGATATTCGTGTATATTATTGCAATTCTTGAAAATAGTCTCACTTTTCTTCATCTTTTCTATGTAATGAGTAATCTATCAAATTTATCAATTTTCTATCAACTTCGATGATTTATCACAACAAAACCTACTATTTAGTTTCTAAGAACTAAATAAAAAAATAAGTTATGCTAAATAATATTTTTTTATTTCTCACGAGGTATTTTGGGTGGACATATTTAAGTTCGTACCACACCCAAAACAATCCCCGCTCGCACCGGAACGACTCACTAAGAGATAAAGTGCTAGTCATCATAGTATCTCCATACGAAAGCGGAGATCGAACCCCAAACTTCTCTTAAGGGATAAGAGTATTGAACCACTCACATCAACCACAGGTGATATAACATTTAAAATTTAACAAATCTAGAGATGATTCTATTCTAAAATAAGGAATATATAATTATCTTCCAAATTCCGGATTGATCGTCTCTCTTGATTCCTCTTTTTCTCTTATTCTTGTAATAACGAGTTTAAATAAACCAAACAGCCTATAGGAGAATCAAATAAAAAATATAATATTTCTAATTAAATTATTGTTCTCTTTTTTTGCAATTAGTAGATTATAAATCCATGAGTGGTTTCTAGTTTACTATGTTAATTAAGCATGGAATAAATTATACAGTTTTATATGGAGCTTCCCGCATATGCTTATTTTATTATTAATTATTCCAGTTGTCAAAAACTCATACAATCAGAAAACATCATCAAACTATCACATCTGAATCTTCTTCAAACTTTGTTTCTATTATACGACAAGAACAAGATCATTAATTTTCGAAGCGATTGGTTTTTATTTATTTTACATTGAAGGGCTTGTTGAGTTAATTTTATATACGGTCACTAAATTTGAGAGTTTTGTCCACCATGGTTACTAAACTTTGATTTTGCTCAATGAGATCATTAAACTTGACGATTTCGTTTTCGATAGTCATTGAAGACGGATTCTGTTAAGACTTTGTAACGAAGTGCCATGTGTGAGCCACATTGGTCGGAGTTATGCCACGTGTGAGCCACATCATTGGAAAAAGAGTTGGGTATTGTTGAGGTGGCAAACAATTTGAGCAAAACAAACAGATCTTGACTCTGCCTCCCTCTCTCTCTCTCTCTCTCGTAAAGCAATCTGTACCTATCACCAACTCATTCTTCACTGTCTCTCTCTGGAACCTCTCTTTCTCCATCCATGAAGACGTCGATTTTACTACGGCCCTTTCTCTCGATCTCTCTGCATTTGAGATGGCCAATCGTTTCAGTTTAGAAAAGGAATTATCACGCAGTTCATTATGCCAAATCATCTTTACATTGTTGATATTGGTGATGCCCAGTGCCTACAAATTAGGGAATGCGACCTGCAACAATGTATAGTTTAGTGATTCAAAATGCTACAGTATCCGTAAAGCACACTGTATTCATTGCTCTTCAGTAATACCAGCACCACTAACGTTGAAATGCAAAGAAGATTTGGAACTTTTTAACAGAGATGATGATTGCTAGTCTACCAAATTGCAAAAAGTGGTGCTAATTCTTGGAAGAAACTTATAAAAATTGCAAAAAGATAAAAAGAACAACCTTTTCATCAAAGAGAGAGAAGTTTGTTGGTTCAGCTTCATTACTGACTGCTAAATTTTCCTTTCCGGACTTTGAGATGAACATCCTCAATTTAGGGCAATTCTCTATTAACAACTCTTTCAAGGCAGGGCATTCAAACAAATTGCTTCTGCTAACTTGTGTGAGCTCAGGAAGATTTTCGAGCTGCAACATGCCTAATTGACAAAATTTCACCTTGCTCATCCCTTCTCCAAATCCTTCTGTGATTATAATTTGTTCCATCATTCTGCAGTTGGTTACTTCAAGGGTTTTGAGATTTACTAGATTTTCCACAACAAATGACGAGAACAAATATTTTAAATTGTTACACCCATCCACGATTAAGCTTGTCAAATTTTGAATGCAAGAAGATAATTCCAGAATTTGCTCATCCCATATCTTGTCAATGTTAATTGATGACAGCTTCAGTTCCTTCAAGTTGGGGAAGAGAATCTGCGACATAATACTTGGGTCACACAAGCTCTTTTAGTTCGCAAAATGAATAGAAGAAGGAATAAATAGAAAAACATAGCAGCTGTATTAAATGAATT
>CAODLS010867168.1:0-17542 GCA_948243855.1 Flueggea neowawraea
GCGACAGAGGTTGGAATGCCGCTATATGGTAATAGGCAAGTGCACCTATCAAAATGTAGTATGCAGACCTGAGTGCCGAGTGTCGTATCCCACAAAGACTAAGAGTACTAGTAATTATCGTTTCCCTATTATCTAGCCTACTAATTAAGTGGTGGATGAAATAAAACTAAATGAGTACTGACAAGCGAACATAAAATAGAGCAACACAGAAAGATAAAGAACCAAGGAATTAAGATAAAAATAGCATCGAGATGTTGAATCCCCCTAGGACTTCCCAATCAAAACCAGACCTCGTCACTCGCTCACTCATTTGTTCATTGGACCGTAGGAGTTCCTAATGTATATTAACCGCTCTCTCGAGACAATTAAACTCTAACATCAAGTTCATTAACCGAAATCTCTTCCTAATTAAAACCCTCACGTTGCATTAACGATGATTTGTGAACTCCCATATTAAGTTTGACCTTAATCTGGAAGATTTACATCGACCTATCTCTAGGTTTGCGTGCAACTCCTCTCACCTATAAGCAATTCTAAACATGCAATAAATTTCTCGATTACCAAGCATACAATCAATGTCAAACCAAAACGTCTATAGAATTCATTCAACAACATAATACATTATAGGTGAGTCACAAATCACAAACAAATGAGTAAAGCAACAAGACCCATTGATAAATTCATCCTAGGGTTCATCACATCTAGATGCATACAATATTAGTTCATAATTGCAGTAGATAAAACAGCAATAATGAATGAAAACCAAGAGAGAAAGAGAGAACCCATTGACCTTCTCCCCTTGATCCCTAGCTCTCCAACTCTCTCCAACTCTGCGTTTTTGTGCAAAATGATGGAATCCTCTGATTAGGGTTCGTTCATGGTATAAATAGGCCGAAATGGTGTGTTCTGGTAAGACACGACTCGATAAAGACATTACACGGTCGTGTCTTTTGTTTTCAAACCGTGTCTTGGTTTAAAACTTTGTCAAGGTCGTGTCTTGCATGGCGAAGAGGACACGGGCAGATCATGAAATTACACAGTCGTGTCTTGTGCTTCCAAACCTTGTCTTGTTTCTTGGAGATGCATTTGGCTCTAACAAGAAGGACACAGACAATAATGCAATTACACGACTGTGTCATTCTGTCTTAAACCATTTCTTTCTAGTGGTGCCTCAAACTTTGTCGCTTATGCTCCGTTTTGGTCTGTTTTTGTGTAATTTCATCAAGACACCATTAAACGGCTTGAAAAACAAAATATGAACAAATAAAACACCAAAACCTACGAAAACAACTCAATTATAATCAAAATGATAGGAATTTAACAATACAAATATGTATAATTGAGTGTTCATGCTATCTTCCTTCTTTCCATCCTCAACCACACGTAGTGGTTTCTCGAGTTTAGCGGTTGCCTTCTCATTGGCACAAGTGGCCACTTTGACTTGCTCCCTTCTCAAAAGTGTTACAGGATATGGGATCCGAGGTTTGTATTCTCGAAGTACTCTTTTTGGCTCAATCTCTTCCACCATATTTGCCTCATCATTTTTCCTTGGAGTCTCTTCCTCTTCCTTGCATCCATCCTCCCTACTAACAAAAATAGCATTCACGTGCTCTCTTGGATTTACTTCAGTGTTGCTTGGTAGGGAGCCCGGTTGCCTTTCAGATAGCAGCTTAGCTATCTGTCCAACTTGGTTTTCCACATTGTGGAGAGATGCATCTAGATTTCGAATTGAAGTCCCTTGACTCATTAATGTATTCTCTATTTGTGTGAAGCGAGTCTCAGATGCTTGGATGAACTTGCTCATGAGCTCTTCCATATTAGACTTCTTCTCTGGAGCTTGTTGTTGCTGGAATCCTAGTGGTTGAGTCTCTCTTTGCTCTCATTGACCTTTCCATAAAAATTTTGGGTGACTCATCCACACAGGGTTATAAGTGTTGTTGTAGGGATTATTCTGATAATTATTCTCATGCCCACATAGCTCATATTTTCTACGACATCCTGAGTTCCTTGTGCTCCAGAGAATCCATCAATCTTCTTACTTAGACCCTCAATTTGGATGGCCAACATTGTCACTGCATCCACACCATACACTCCTAGTGGCTTTGTTGGCTTAGGGCGTGTTGTGTGCCACTGGTAATTGTTCATGGCCATCTTCTCAATTAATTCCTGAGCAGCCTCTGGGGTCTTATTATTTAGAGTTTCTCCCACTGCAGAATCAATCATCTACCTTGTTCCTTGGTTCAAACCATTGTAAAATGTCTGAACTTGCAACCAAGTAGGCAAATCATGATGTGGGAATCTTCTCAACAAATCCTTGAATCTTTCCCAAGTGTCATACAAAGATTTCGACTCAATACGAGGAGATATCATTTCTGAGCTTTGTAGTCTTGGCAGGTGGAAAGTATTTCAGCAAAAATTCTTCGCCATTTGATCCCAATTAGTGATGGAACCTCTGGGCAAAGAGTGGAGCCACTGCTTAGCTCATCCCCTCAACGAAAATAGGAACGACCTCAATCTGATTGCGTCATTGGTGGCCCCATTGATCTTGAATGTGTCGCAAATCTCCAGAAAATTGGCCAAGTGAGTATTTGGGTCCTCGTCCTACAACCCATCAAATTGCACTAACTAATGCACCATCTGAATAATGTTCGGCTTGATTTCAAAATTGTTGGCCACCACAGCTGGTCTCACTATGATAGACTATGTCCCTATAAAATTCGGCCTAGCATAGTCTAACATTGTCATTGGATGAAATGCCAAATTTTCCTGAACAACCCTGCCAGGAGGCTGTTCTCTCTGAACCTGATCAATACCCTCCATTGCTCCCATTTCCATATCTATTTCTTCCCTCTGTCAGAGCTTGTTTCTAAGGTTCTGAAGAGTTGTCCTCTCAATCTCACGATCTGCCTTGATTAACCCAGAAGAATTCCCTCTAGTCATGTACTAACAAAATCTTGAAGAAAGTAGACACAACATGTCACGACCCATTCCCGGGACCATGACCGGCGTACGAGGTGAACAGTCTATGAGAGCCCAACCCATCTCGCACAAGCCTTCATAGTACAAAACATCTTCCCAAATATCATATTTAAAGAAATATGAAAAACAAATAAAAGTATAATCTTTGTTTATTAAAAACAAAACATATATAATATTTTCTATAATATTTTCAAAATAACTAAAATTCAAATATTTTAAAACCCAAGATTCTTTCGAAATCTTTTTGCTCTAACAAATGTTTCAAACAAAACATCTTAAAATACTTTAAAACTTCCGTAAACCCTTTCTTTTAAAGCTGTTACCAAACCGTTTCAAAAACATAATTCAAAACCTTTATAGTTTTTCTCAAAACCTCATAATCAAAACTTTTCCTTAATAGGCATCATACTACTAATAGTATTATTTTCAAAATCATTTCTTATTAGTGTGGGATTTGCCTATACTCAACCTGCAGATGTGGGATTTGCTTAAACTCAAGGACTTCATCTCAACTCCTGAGGTTTGCCCCACCATCGTCACTAGTTGAGGTTTGCCCCACCACTCTTAAAAATCAAAACGTATTTCATAAATACCGTAGTCAAAAACATATATCACGGATAGGGACTATAAACATAGTCTGGTGATATCCGAGTCACTCCACCACCGTATAATGATTGTGGACTCTGCCACTAATCCATTCATGTGTTTGATCAGGACAACATGGCTATCGTTTGCCCCGATAGCTAAGCCATAACGTGCATTGGTATACCAAAAGCTACGTACCCCGTAGCATAGGTGTCCCATCTCCAAAACATTATATAATATATTTAAATCCAAAACATAACGGTCATGTGACCGAGTATATCAAAACAAATCAGATATATACGATATAGCGTATATATATCATCTTCCAAATATATATACAAATATATATATTTTTAGAAATCGAATCTTTATTTCCAAAAAAATATTCAAAAATCCAAACAAATACTATTCATCAAAAAACGTGTCACATTTCCCAAATCGAGTTCATAGAACAAATGTTCAAGTCAGAAACCAAAACAGAGAGAGATGATATATACGTACGTATATATCAATTTACCAAAAACATAATTTAAATCTCCATTCAAAACTTTACTATCCAAAACATAGCATGCACTCAGCATCAAAATCAGTGGAAAACATATATGCAAATATATATGTAATTTTCCCAAAAACAAAGTAGTGAATCTTTATTCACATAATCCACATTATTTAATTTAAGCAATCATTAGATTAGTCCAATTTACATGTTATGGTGATAGCACAACAAAAACGCATATAAGTGGAAGAGATACAACCTATGTGTCTGAAGCTGTCATCCACTCACCTGGATGCCGAGCTTCCAAACTCACTAATCGTTGGTCGATGGCAGGTCGCCTCAGAAACTGAACCGAGCTGAAACAAAATATTTTACAAATAAATTAATACGATGACTGTGGCAATACAAAACACATATGAAATGCAAATGCAGACTTGGACGCCATCGGCATCAGAAATCCTATTTCGATAGAAGATCTATCACTCAAGGCCCAAAAATCAAAATTAGTGTAAATTTACGAATTAGTCCCCGACTTTCGTAAAATTACACTTTAGTCCCTAAAATCTCGAAACTTAATAATTAATTCCAGAAATTCCAGAAATTAATAATTAAGCCAAAAATTTTAGAATTTATAATTAAATACTCCAAATAACTCAATTTACAAAAAAAACCTCAATTTTCTCAAAATTACAAAATTTCTAACATGTTAAAAAATTACAAATAAATCCATATTTTTTTCCAAAATTACAAATCTTCCCCTCATGGCAAATATCAGACCTAGCCCTCCAATTTTTCCAGAAAAATCAAAATTTACAACTTAGTTCACGTGATGAAAATTATTCCAAAAATACCACAAATCTCGAACTACGCGAAACTCGATGTTCCTAATGGTTCCAATCAACTATATTCAACCCTAGAATCCTAAATCTACCATTGGTTTCATCAAAAACATTAAAAATCACTTAAAGGAAAAAATCAAATTTTCGGACCAAATGAACCCATCCATGAAAAATCATCAAATCTTCATTTTTAAGCTAGATTAATGTTCATTCAACCTCAATCTATCATTATCCAACAAAAATCAACTCAAATCCATTTCATAAAAATAAACCAAGCCAACTTAGTATGAATCAACCCAACCGGTTAAACCAGTGGACCAAACCGATAAACCAATTCAGTGAATAACCCAACCGAAAATCACCCCTCTTTTTTTTTTCTTTGTTTTTTCAGATTTTCTTTTTTCAATTTCCAACAATTTTTAATTAATAAATCACTTTCAAATCACTCATAACCTTCATTAATCACCCAATGAACATGAAAAATATAAAATTAACTATTCAATCACCAAAAATAAAAATTCAAATTTTTTCCCAAATTTATTTAAAATAATTATCCAAAAATAATTATTCAAAATAATTACTCCAAATATAATTATCCAAAAACACTTATAAAAAATTATTCGGGGTATTACATAACAAACCAAAGCGTAATCTCGAGCAGACAGACAAAATAAAACACGAAAAGCACAATGACGTACGAAAAACAAAAACCATAATAAAAAATAAGGAAATAGAGCAAAATGAACAAAAATAATGAACGAAAAGAAAAGAAAAGAAAATAAAATAAAAAAATGGCTAGTTTAACAAAGTATTAGCTTTCCTAATATACTAGTCCCCGGCAACGGCGCCAAATACTTGGTAGCAGGCAAGCACACCTATCGAAATGTAGTACGCGGACCTGAGTACCGAGTGTCCTATCCCATAGAGACTAAGAGTACTAGTAATTACCGTTTCCCTATTATCTAGCCTACCAATTAAGTGGTGGATCAATAAAACTAAATGAGTACCGACAAGCAAACATAAAATAGAGCAACATAGAAGGATAAAGAACCAAGGAATCAAGATAAAAATAGCATCCGGATGTTGAACCCCTTAGGACTTCCCAATCAAAACCTGACCTCGTCACTCGCTCACTCATTTGTTCATTGGATCGTAGGAGTTCCTAATGTATATTAACCGCTCTCTCGAGACAATTAAACTCTAACGTCAAGTTCATTAACCAAAATCTCTTACTAATTAAAACCCTCATGTTGCATTAAGGATCATTTGTGAACTCTCATATTAAGTTTGACCTTAATTAGGAAGATTTATGTTGACCTATCTATAGGTTTGCGTGCAACTCCTCTCACCTATAAGTGATTCTAAACATGCAATAAATCTCTTGATTACCAAGCATACAATCAATGTCAAACCAAAACATCGACATAATTGATTGAAAAACATAATACATTGTAGGCGAGTCACAAATCACAAACGAATGAGCAAAGCAACAAGACACATTCATAAACTCATCCTAGGGTTCATCACATCTAGATGCATACAATATTAGTTCATAATTGCAGTAAATAAAACAAAAAGTATGAATGAAAACCAAGAGAGAAAGAGGGAACCCATTGAGAATCCTACAATCTTTAAGAAATCCACCCAAACTTGATGTAAATCCTCTTCAAAGACATTCTTCCCTTGATCCCTAGCTCTCCAACTCTGTGTTTTTGTGCAAAATGATGGCCTCCCCTGATTAGGGTTCGTTCATGGTACAAATAGGCCGAAATGGTGTGTTCTGGTAAGACACGACCCGATAAAGACATTACACAGCCGTTTCTTTCGTTTCCAAACCGTGTCTTGCTTTAAAACTTCGTCGTTTTAGCTATTTGATGCGTTTGATTCTGAAACTGGCAAGACACATACACAACTTCAGTTACATGGCTGTGTCTTTGGCTCCAAGGTCGTGTCTTGCATGGCAAATAGGACACGAGCAGATCATGAAATTATGCAGTCGTGTCTTGTGCTTCCAAACCGTGTCTTGCTTCCTGGAGATGCATTTGGCTCTGACAAGAAGGACACATACAATAACGCCATTACATGGCTGTGTCATTCTGTCTTAAATCTTGTCTTTCCAGTGGTGGCTCAAACTTTGTTGTAATTTCATCAAGACACCATTAAATGACCTGAAAAACAAAATATGAACCAATAAAACACAAAACCTATGAAAACAACTCAATTGCAACCAAAATGATAGGAATTCAACAATACAAATATGTATAATTGAGCATTCATCACTATCACTCTATCTCTGCATCACACATGTGTATATAAGGTGTTGACGATGAGATCTCAATGGCTCATCGCATTTTATGTCTAGTTAATAAAAGTTTCTTGTTTTATATGTTGTTTAAATCTAATTTTATTAATGTAATGATATCGACAGGTTTAACTTATTGCTATTTCTTTGGTATTATTATACTTATATTGATATGTGCTATCGAGTTAGGAGAATATATGCTATAAGGGTATGGGTATTGTATTTATTGGTATCAAAGCGGGGATTAGGTCTTTAATGGGTACTCATATGTGCAATGCATTTGGATTTCATAGATTATGTGACATTTGATTTTACATTTTCATATGTAGAATCATGGTATGAGGAGTTCACAGGAGAGAGACATCGGCTGACCGAGACTCTATTGACATGTTTCATGCACCACATAGTAATAGACATAGAAATTCAAATGCATTGCATCAAGATAATGATCAGGTTGGGAACGCCCATCCAGTTCAATGAAAGCGTCAAATTAAGAAGTTGAGGAAAGTTGGAATCAATCCATTTCATGGCACTACTAATCCTGTTGCAGCTGAAGCATGGTTACAGAGTACTGAAAGGGTGTTCAATATAATGCATTGTACACAAGAAGAGAAGTTTGATTAGGCTGTGTTTACTTCAGGGTGATGCTTACAATGGGTGGAAGACAATTCCACGTGCACTAGATTAGCCACCTATGTTACAATAGAATGATTTTTTTCGAGATTTCCATGAAAAGTATACTACACCAGTATTCAGGAATGAAAGGCGAAGGGATTTTATTGAGCTGAAACAGAAGGACATGTCTGTTGCTGAGTATAGGTTGAAATTCACACAGTTGTCAATGTACGCAACAAATATAGTTTCCACTAAAAAAGAGAAATGCAACAATTTGAGGAAGGGTTGTCCTATAACATCCGTAGTAGGCTGACTCCTTATGATTTGCAGACCTTTTCAAGATTGACAGCATCAGCAATCAGAGCAGAGAAACTGGAAAATGAGAAGAAAATGCTCATATCGGGTTCTGAGGAATCTAGCGGACGAGTTAAAAAGCGTAAAGAGTTTCCAGCTCTATCTCATTCATCAAGAGGAGGATATAATAGGGGTAGATTTTTAGGTTCCAAATGCAGATCATTCGGGTCTTCATCCTATTCCAACAGAGGACAGAGGTCCACCAATTCAAACCAAAAGCCTTATTGTTCTACTTAAGGGGAAACAACACTTTGGTAAGTATCGTATGATTGTTGGTGGTTGTTATTATTATGCAGATATGGGAAATTACTTCCGTGATTGTCCTAAGTTCTCAGAGACGGGTAAAGCGGATTCTATACCATCTGTCCAAGGACATCGAATGTCCAGTGTACCTCTTAGCAAAGGTAAAGGTCGAGGGAAGACTACTTCGGGCAAACGTACTGAAGGTGTTAAGACATCGACAACTTAGAGTTCACGATCTTAGGCTTCAGCACATGTTTTTTCCTTTTCTCAACAGAAGGCAGTGGCAGCTCCGGAGGTTGCATCAGGTAAAATTCTAGTTTCTGATCATGAAGCATATGTATTGATTGATCCAGGTTCTACATATTCATTTATTTCGCAGTGTTTTGCATCTCACTTGCATACTTGTCTTGAACCCTTGGGATTTGATATTAGTGTTGCTACACCTCTAGGAGTTAAGATCATTGTGAATAGTTTGTATCAGGATTGTGCCGTACAAGTTAAAATAGCAAGATCATTTTCAGATTTGATATTGATGCCATTTTGTGACTTTGATGTTATTGTGGGTATGGATTGGTTGACTTGACACCATGCGGACGTTAATTGTTTTATTGAGGAATTTGTGTTTGGGTTGCAAGATCAGAAGAATGTTATATTCCATGGGGAGGGGAAGATTATTCCAACATGCTTGATATTGGCCATTCATGCCTCTATACTAATCAGAGGTGGATGTCAAACTTACCTCACTCATATGGTTGACACTATCATTTCATAGGTAAATCTCTCAAGCGTACCAATAGTTAATGAGTTCCCTGGTGTCTTTACTATTGATTTACTAGGGTTACCACCATATAGGGATATAACATTCAACATCGAGCTTTTGCCCGGCACATCTCCTATTTCTATGTCACCATACATAATGGCATCGCTTGAACTCAAGGAGTTGAAAACTCAAAATCAAAAACTACTTGAGAAGTGATTCATTGGACCTAGCGTATCACCTTGGGGAGCTCCAGTGTTGTCTGTTAAAAAGAAGGATGGTACATTGAGATTGTGTATAGATTGTCGGCAACTAAATAAAGTTATGGTGAAGCACAAGTATCCGCTACCAAGAGTTGATGACTTATTTAATCATTTACAAGGTGCATATGTGTTTAGTAAGATTGATTTGAGATCCGGCTATCATCAGCTCAAGATAGCGGAGGCTGATATTCTGAAAACAACATTCAGGATGAGGTATGGCCACTATGAGTTTCTTGTTATGCCATTTGGTTTGACGAATGCTCCCGCTGTCTTTGTGGCTTTAATGAATAAGGTGTTCCAGCCTTATCTTGATAAATTCATTATTGTATTCATTGATGATATTTTGGTGTACTCAAGAAGTAAAATAGAGCACAAGCAGCATTTAAGGGTTGTATTGCGGACATTGAGGGAAAAACAATTTTATGAAAAATCTAGCAAATGTGAGTTTTGGTTGGATTAGGTTGTTTTCCTTGGTCATATGGTATCGGCGGAAGGCATGAAGGTAGATCTTACGAATATTGAAGTTGTCGTTAAATGAGAACCTTCTAGAAATGTATCAGAAGTTTGAAGTTTCTTGGGTATGGCTGGTTATTATTAACCATTTGTCGGGGGTTTCTCTATCATCGTTGCACCACTAACTAAACTTCTCAGAAAGCATGTTGAATTTTGGTGGACAGAGGCGTGCCAATTAAGCTTTGAAGAATTAAAAGCACGATTGATGTCACTCCAATACTTGCGAATCCGAATGGTATAGATGGATTTGTGGTATATAGCGATGCATCTCATCAAGGTTTACGTTGTGTACTGATGCAACATGGTAGGATGATTGCTTATGCTTCGAGACAGTTGAGGCCATATGAGGTTTCCTATCCCACACATGATCTGGAGCTTGCGGACGTAGTTTTTGCATTGAAAATTTGGTGTCATTACTTATATGGTGAGACATTTCATATTTTCATAGATCATAAAAGTTAGAAGTACTTAATGAGCCAAAAGGAGTTAAATATGAGACAACAACAGTGGTTGGAATTGCAGAAGGATTATGATTGCACCATAGAGTATCATCCACAAAAAGCGAATGTTGTCGTTGATGCCTTGATCCATAAATCTAATAGCAGAATGAGTTCTTTAAAGGTAAACACTTTACCTTATTTGCTATATTTGAGAGAAATGAATGTTGAGCTTGATATGCATATTGGTGGTGCGTTGCTTACTACTTTTAAATTAGACTTATGTTACATGAAAGGATTCGAGATTTACAAACTCGAGATCGTATGATTGCTAAGACTATAAATAAGGTGAAAAAAGGCAAGAATGTTGAATTTGTGATTTAACCTGATGGTAATTTTGATGATTGCGCATAAGCTTTGTGTTACAGATATTGATAATCTTTGTAGGGAAATCATGGAAAAAACACATTGTGCGCCATCTACAATGCACCTGAGATCTACCAAAATGTATTTCACACTGAAGACGCAGTTTTGGTGGCCAAAAATGAAGAAGGATATTGCTGAGTTTGCAGCTAAATGTCTTATTTGTCAATGAGTCAAAATTGAACATCAGGCACTAGAGGATACGTTACAATCACTACCTATTCCATAATGGAAATGGGAGAGAATCACAGTGGATTTTGTTATTGTGTTGCCCAATACACCAAGGAAGAATGATGTCATTTGGGTTATTGTGGATCGACTAACTAAATCAGCTCATTTCTTGCCTATCAGATGGGGATGTAAACTTGAGCAACATGCAAAAAAATATATTGACGAGATTGTTAGACTATATGGTGTACTAGTATCCATTGTTTCATATAGAGACCCACGGTTTACTTCGCGATTTTGGAGGATTTTACAACAAGCTCTCAGCACTAAACTTCATTTCAGTACACCATTTCATCCACAAACTGATGGACAATTGAAGAGAACTATTTAGACACTAGTGTATATGATTCGAATGTGTGTGTTGGAATTCCAAGGTTCATGGGATCAATATGTTGCACTGATAGAATTCGCTTACAACAATCATTATCATAGCAGTATTGGAATGGCACCCTATGAAGCATTATATGGTAGAAAATGCAGAAGTCCACTGTATTGGGATGAGGAAGGAATGCAAATATTGGAAGGCCCAAAGTTAATACAAGAAACGATGGACAAGGTAAACATTGTAAGAAGTCGGATTAAAGCTGCTCAAGATAGACAAAAGAGCTATGCAGATCAGCATATGAGGGAGATGAACTATGAAGTTGGTGATAACGTATTTCTATGAGTTTCACCTTGGAATGGAGTAATCAAATTTAACAAGAAGGGTAAATTGAGTATGTGCTACATTGGTCCTTACAAAATCGTTGAGTGAATTGGTCCAGTTGCATATCGTTTAGCCTTACCATCCGAGCAATCAAGAATTCATGACGTATTTCATGTTAGCATTTTTTGACAGTACAGATCTGATGCTTGACTTATGCTCCAAAATGGATTGGTAGATATTATGGAGAATTTAAGTTATGTTGAGGAACAGGTGCTAATTCTTGATTATAAGACCAAACGACTACGAAATAGATCAATTCCATTGGTTAAAGTACTATGGAGGAATCATTCGACAGAAGACGTGACATGGGAAACAGAGTAGAATATGAGAAGACCTTATCTGCACTTGTTCTTGGGGTCAGATATTGAATTTCGAGACGAAATTCTTTAAAGGATCGAAGAATTGTCACGATCGTAACCAACATTTCATACATGTGAACATTCATTGCATATAACGTGCATAGTTATGCATCCAATTGACATTGCATATATTATTAATACATGTTCTGTATGGTTTTAAAATATTTTAGAGGGGGATTTATGAGAATAATAAAGGGTTTATTTGTAACAGAATTAGGGGTCAAAAGTGAAGCTATGAATAGAGAGGACTGAATAAGTAGTTTCTTAAACTCATTAGGATATTTGTATAAATAATCTAAGTGGATGATTATAAAAATCTGAAGAATTATTAGTGCTAGATGACATTAACATGCAAAGAACAAGTGTTAGAAAGGTGCAGTATGGCTAATCATAATGTTGCCACCTAATCAATTATCATCTGAAGCTTAGGAAACCATGTTTCAGCTTCCAGGTTCCATTATTCATGTTTTCTAATCTCCGAATTAAGATAAAATAGGATAGGAGAGGTAGAGAAAGGAAAGAAAAATCACTATAGTTTGGCATATTGAATTCTGGGTTTTAGCACCATCTGCATCTTAGGAGTGTGAGCAGCATTTTGGAGATATTTCAGAGGCAAGTTAGGAGTCTAGACCATTTGTTTGTTCTGTGAGTGAACCCTTATGTGCTATTCATGCTATATCATATATTGTTTGTTATATCGATGATGTTATTAGCCGATATGAGATGTGCGAGATTTCTGCTATGTGTTATTGTCATGAACTGAATATGTGCTATTATGCTGCGTTATATTGTTTACAAGTATTGCATTTGAATAAGGTACAAAAAATCATGTTGCGTTATATTGTTTACAAGTATTGCATTTGAATACATATAACTTAAAAGGAATGGTATGGCCAATTTGTTCAGGTATATGCAATTCTATTGGAAATATTGGTTATATGAGAAAGTATATGGAACTAAGTGCTATGTACAGCTAAAACTAGTAGGAGCCACCTCTAAATTCCATTCTACAATATTGGAAAACCCGGGGCTATACTTGACTTATTGAGCCATTACTAAATAAATGGAACATCATTGTATTCCTATTGATATATTGAACGTATATGTTTTACTTGTGTTATATTGAGTTATTTGTATATATAGCACTTGATTATATATTTTTTGTTTTTTGTTTGATTCCCCATTGAGTTGCGACTCAAATGAAGAAATCAAAATAAAATTTGAGTTCAAAGGAATGGTACCACATTTGTATGGGTTGTCAAGCATATTCCTCCAACTTCTTCATCATCACTACTGGAACTTGAGTCGTCATCAAGGAATCTTCTTTTCATCCTTTTGCTATGATTTTTCAAATAAGGGAAATCCGATTTGACATGACCCAGTTTATTGCATTCATAGCAGATGAGTTTGCTTCTCCTCTTGCTTTCCTCTTTTGCAGCTCTCTCTTTGTGAAGAAATTTCTGGAATTTCTTTGTGAGGCATTTGACATCTTCAAGATCAACCTCTTCATCATCATCTTCACTATAGTTTGAGCTTTCAATGTATTTTGAAGCTTTCAATGCAATGCCCAAATATGTCCTCTTCTTTTTCTTGCCTTCCTTTTCTTCATCTTCTTTCATACCCATTTCATGAGTAGGTAAAGAACCAATCAAATGTTCCAAAGGAAAAGAGTTTAGATCTTTGGCTTCTAAAATTGAATCTTTCTTGGAGGCCCATGTGTCACGGCTCGTTTCTGGACCATGAACGGCATACAAGGTGAACCGTCTAAGGGAGCCCGACCCATCTCGCACAAGGCTCGGAGATAGAGACATTCTACCCAAAATTATTCATTAATCCAAATATTTAATATTTAGAAGACATTTTATAATGAAATTATTTAATTATATAAAATGACTATAAATTTAATAGAGTAAATGAAAAGTCAAAACCCAAAATACAAAATACAAAATGTAGTCCAGTAACCCAACAACAACCCGATGTGGAGCTCTAACAACAGAAACAAAAGTAGAGCCCGGATGAGGGGCACTCACTATATCAAAAATGTCTCACTGGGATCGAGGTGCCGGATAGTTGCTGAGTTTCAAAAATATCACCTAAAAAATAGGTTTACAGATATACAAAAGAATAAAAGGGGTAAGAATCCCTATTGATGAAAAGACACTTCAGACCGGCTTCAGGCCCCACATAAACCTTTTTGAAAATAATTTAAAAATATATCATATACATATACACAAGGATACCATACAATATACACACTACATACGTATAGCTTTCAGAAAAATCATTTCACCAAAACGTCCGCACCCAAGGCATACAACATCCAGTCAGACAGTATCAGAGGTGTATATATATATATACATATATACATATATATATACATAAGTATATATATGAATATTATAGTCAGAATATGGGACCAGAACAGACAAAATAATAATGTGGACTCTGCCACCAGACAAAATAAAGCATGTATCTGGCCGGATACACTGTCACCACATTACCCCGGTAACTAGGGCCTTGACATAGCATTGGTATACCAAAGGCTATGTACTCCATAGCTGGTATCGCATATCAGAATATTATATACAAATAATATTAACAGACGAACATGCAGAGTATAAACCATTTTGCAGAAATTATTTATATATACCATATATAAATATTATGTATCAGAAACAAAAATTTTGTAAATTAATAATCACATAATCTGGATTATTAATTAGTCAAATAATTATTAGTCCAATTTAAGATCATAGCTAGACACAACAAAAACTACATATAGAGTCTGAAGACACAACTTATGTGTCTGAAACTACCATTTCACTCACCTAGAATCTAAAGCTAAGGATCCAGTCAAACGCTACTATCAGGTGACTGGTCCTGCTGGCAGGAACATGAAGCTGAACAATTACAGATAGAACAAATATCAAAATTTGGTACTGTGACAGTACTAAATGTATGAAATGCAAATGCAGGTTCTGGCACTTGCTAGACGTCGAAAACTCTCTTAGGTCGAAATTAATCGCCCTCGATTCGAAAATCGATACCCACATAAAATTACAATTTTGCCCTTGCATTTTTCCAAAATTATTCTTTAGTCCCCAAGGCCCCAAAAAATTATAAAATAGTCCCCAACTTGTCAGAATTTATAAATTAGCCCTCCAAGTATTTAAAATTTATTGTTAAATCCTCCAATTTCCTAAAATTGAATTTTTTTTAACTTAAATTCCTTAAAATCACAACTTTGGACCAAACTCTCCCGAATTCATTATTTAACCACTTGCCAAATATCATCATTAGTCCTCACTTTTCAACCAATCACATCTCTTCTTTCATTCTTAATTTCCAGATTTGAAAACCAACAATCCAGGGCAAATTGGGCTCAACCAACCTGTGAATTCTTCATCATTTTCACCAATCAAACCATCATCCTTCTTCTCATTCATCCACAAACCCAGAAATCATTCAACAAGTCCAATTTTTTCACTCATTCAAAAAACTCGAAACCACTAAAATCAGTCCAACATAAAGCCATTCAAAACCAACTAAATCATACCAAACCGAGGCTACATTCCTCACCAACAGTCATGAATATTCAACAATTTAAACGATTCAAATCGTGAATGGAAGTAAAGGAAACAAGTCTTGACGTTGAAAGCTTATGTCAAGGTTGAAGAATATGCACGGCAACGAAGAGAGAAAGAGAGAGACGGAAGTGAGAATGACAGAGATGGCGTGGAGTTGACTTAAAAAGGCAGAATGGGCACGACATGGGTTGTTCTGACAGAGGAAACACAAAAACGAAACGGTGTGGTTGGTGAGAATTGATGCACAGTGACACCGAACGATAGCCCTACGACACGGACGATAGGTTCGATCACGCCAAACGACACACAACTTGACACCGACGACACATGCATGACACAGATGATAGAAGCAAGTTGACAGAAAGACACGTCGTTTCCCATAGCTTGACACCAAACGATAGCACGCACGCCTGCCAGTCAACCTGCAGCTTGGCTACCAATGACATAATTAAAACAAGATAATAATTAAAATAATAATTACTAAAAAATATGAGATATTACATTCTCCCCCCCAAAGAAATTCATCCTCAAATTTTTAGACAGACTAGATCAAGCTAATTTCATAATCTAGCCAAAAATTCTGATTACTAAATCCTATTAACATTCTAACTATCTCGGACTCAAATGTGCATACATGTATCATAAATGCAAAAAATATGCAGAGACAGAATTAAGAGACAGAAAGCAGAATACACTGATCTACGAATTAATAGGGTCAGACAAGTGTGGATATCTACGGCGCATCTCATCCTCGGCCTCCCAAGTGGCCTCCTCAACTGAGTGGTGTCTCCAAATCACTTTCACTGAAGCTATATCCTTATTCTAGAGTCTTTTGACCTGGCGGTCAACAATCCTCAATGGAACCTCGTCACAAGACAGATTGGGCCTAACCTCAACTGACTGTGGCACCAGAAATGCCACATATCAGGAACATGCTTCCTCAGAAGTGAAACATGAAACACCAAATGAACATAAGAGAACTGAGGTGGTAGCACCAACTCATAAGCAACTGCCCCAACACAGCCTATGATCTCAAATGGACCAATGTATCTCGGGCTCAACTTGTCGTTCTTCCCAAATCTCATAACACCTTTCATCGGTGATACCTTCAGGAATACATGTCACCAAGTGAAAATTCCAAATGTTTACGCATCCAGTCAGTGTAACTCTTCTGACAACTGTGAGCAGTTTGAATCTTCTGCTGAATCAGTCTGACCTTCGATGTAGTCTCTAAAATAAGATCTGGCCCCAAAGGCTCTCTCTCACCTGCATCGGCCAACAAAGAGGTGATTTGCATTTCCTACCATATAAAGCCTCATAAGGAGCCATTTCGATAGTTGAATGGTATGAATTATTATATGCAAACTCTACCAATGGCAAGTGAGAATCCCAACTCCCACCAAAATCCACAGCGCACGCTCTCAACATATCTTTCAGAGTCTGAATTGTGTGCTCGAACTGACCATCAGTCTACAGATGAAAAGCAGTGCTAAAATCTATTCGAGTACCCAACTCTTCATGTAGCTTATGCCAAAATTGTGACGTAAACTGAAGTCCTCTGTCATACACTATAGAGATTGGTGTTGGACCAAGGGTGGTCAACATTGAGGCTTCTCTAAAGTTTTGATGATGAACAAACTGCATAATTTGATCTGAAGCAATATTCAAGTACGTCAAACAAAAGTCATGTACGTCTGACAATGTCACGTACGTCTATGAAGCCTAAAGTACGTGAGTTCTACCAGATGCTGAAACAGAAGCTACTGGAACTCAAAGAAAGTAAACACACGTACGCAAGAAACATATCACGTACGTCAGACAACAACACGTACGTGAAAGGTAACCAAAGTACGTGA
>CAODLS010867232.1:0-15504 GCA_948243855.1 Flueggea neowawraea
AACAAAGGTTTGAAAGGGTTTTTGACTTTTATTCTGGATTTTTGGCATAACGTTAAAAGGGTTTCATTTTGAAATCTTTGATAAGATAAAACATTTCTAGAACATTTTGTTTTGTTATTGAAAACACATTAGCTTTGATAAGCTTTGAAGAAATTTTGGAAAGATTTTAGAAATATTCATGAAAGATTTTGATTAACTCATGAAAGATTTCGTGTATGTTGTTTGTTTTGATTAAGAACGATTTCGAAATGATTTTCGAAAGGTTATTGTTGTATAGTATGTATTGACTATATTTGCATGTGGTATTTTTGATCTGTTTTCAAAACAGTCTTTGTGAGGCACGTATGAGGCAATCTGGAGTGATTTCCCTAACTAGGTTTGACCCCCTTTTCTTTGTTTGTTTTGTTCCTGTTATCGTCATCTTGCAGGTGACTCTTGTGGATTATGTTTGTTGGCATTTGATGCTCAGTGAGGTATCCTAACGCTACGGTCAGCGCCTTTTGATAGGGCCCCGTTGTATGATTAGTAGATGCTCCACATCGGGTTTTCTGTGGATTTTGTTTTAGTTTTTGTTATTGTATTTGGTATTTCAAATTTTTAATTTGAAATTATTTCCGCACAAATTTATATCATGTTTTGTTTTAATAACTGATGTTTAAACCTTTAATTGGTTTTGATCATATTTCATTAAATATGATTTTGGGTAATAGTTTTGTATATAGAGGCTTGTACGAGATGAGCCTGGCTCTCATAGACGGTTCGCCTTGTACGTTGGTCACAGGTTCTAGGAATGGGTCGTGACAGATTTGCTTATGCTAAACCATAGAGAGATGAGCCTATAGACCAAACGAGGCAAGGAATAAGGAATGACGATCACATAGGTGATCAGGATAGGAGGAATGAGAGGCAGACTCTTCCCTTAGATAATGAGCCTGCTCACCTAACTATTAATTAAGAATACTGACTCTTAAAACATTGAGCTTTGGTCGTTGGGTTTATTTCTGATGGGAATAAAAAGTTGAATTATTTAAGTTTTTGTTGACTTTGTTTTGTGTAACTTGTTGTTTTTGAACAAATGGCATGCTTATTTTCATCTCTCATGCATAATGACCATCTTTATGAATTAATTCCATGTTAAAGCGAGCTTGGTGCATAGCCACACAAAACGAAAAAGGCCTACAAGAAGCCGGACTTATGTAATAACAAGTGTTAGAATGTAGCGTGAGTCTAAAGGTCAATAAATTGTCTCCTCACCATCAATGCACGAAGAACCATCTTGAAACCTTTATGATGTAACATGAGTGGAAAAACTTGCGAGAAATTGAGCTCTCACCATTTACGTGCGCAGTAAAGTATAAGAAGCTACTAAGGCTGCGTGAGTTGAAAAACTTGTCAAAATTCAAGCTCTCACCAAAGCCATGTGCCGAACAACTAAACCACGAGGAGAAAAGCAGCCAAAAAATCGGGCTCTCACATGATTAAGACGTGCAATGAGTAGAAAAGCTTGTGGGAAACCGAGCTTTCACTATGAAAGCACGCAATGAAAAGATAGACTTTTCTCATGACAGAATACACGTCCATATGAAAAACAAAAAAAACAAGGAAAGGCAAAAACAAAAGTAGAGATGGTAAAACAATAAATATCATGGAGAACCCACCAAGGAAGTAGATGAACACTGGTTTTTGAACTGCAACAGGAGAAGAAAATGGAGAGAGGCCGAAGGCAAAAGGAGGACAAGTGCGAGGGAAGGGAATGGATCAATATATAGCTACGGTTCCAAAGAAGATTGATTAGGAAGGTGGAGTTTATTTTAGAAGTTAAGAATTAATATGACACGAAAAAGGAAAATTTTGAAAATTTCAGTAACAAATTAAGGAGCAGAAATCGAATCTGCAAAGTGCAAATTTGGGAAGTGATCTGATTTGGAAGGAGGAAAAGGAAGGAAACCAAATTGAAGCCAAAACAAAAGAGGAAGAAAAACAAAATAAAAAAAAGAGAGAGAAAGACATCTTGAGAGTCAACCGTTGTATGAATTTTATCGTGATATCAACCATCGAATTTGTTTAATTTTTTCAGAACCTTATCAAAAAGACGTTTTGAAAATCAACCATTGGATGTATTTCGTCAAAATATCAACCATCAGATTCACTTTATCTTTTCAGAATCTTATCAACAAGACATCTTAGGAATCAACCGTTGAATGGATTTCATTCTAATATCAATCATAATGTGTGATTGTTTTTTCAATTATATTGTATTTTTTATATATAGTTAAATAAAACTTATAATAAATAAGAAAAATATATTTTTATCCAAATTTGTTTTATTTTGATTATTATATTACAAAAATATTCATGTTCAATATTTATGTGTCATTAAAAATGTCAAAATATATTTTTGGTTGAAAGAATAAATGGAATAGTTAAATATAAGAGCATCTCTAATGCATACAACTCATTTAGGGTTTTATGGACTATCATATCAGTAATCCATTAATATTTCACTCATTATATTATCTCTCTCTAATTTTTAAATTCTCATTATACTTTACTATGAGACCGTAATTACTTTACTCATCATTTAATTTATTTACAATATATAAATAGTAACAAATATATTTATTAAATAAATTATTTAACAGATTTTTTAAAAATAGAATTTTTTAAAAACAAAATAAAATGGTTGGTCAAAAAAATATTTAAGCTGGGATAATATATTTATCAATTGGAAGAGATTTGAAATTAACCAAATAAAAATAAATTATGCATAATAACAAATTACATAAATAACCCAAAATTAATATTAAAAAAATAAATTACTCAACTTAAGAAATTAAATAAATAAATATATTAATTTCCATCTCGAATCTTCCTGAAATAGTTCTAAACATATTTGACAAAGTCTGATCGAAAACAATAATGGTTCCAAACATTTTCGGTCAATAAGGGAGGAAAAAACAAAGATGACTGTTGGTGTCACACAATTTCAAAAGAAAAAAAAATGAAGCAACCAGTCAATTAAGGGAAGAAAAAACAAAAAAAAAAGGAGAAATAAAACTGAAAAATGAAAGAACTACAAAAATTACAAGTAGGTAGAATCCACTTTTTCAATAGAACCCACCATTTAGTAAGTTTCACTAAATTGGGAGAGCATCATCCCTTGCATCCCATAACGCAGGAATTATGGATGCTCTAAGTGCAAATTGTTAAATAAAAATAAAAAATGGTGTGAGGAGGAATATATTTTGAATAATAATAATCTAATTATAGTTTCTTGAGTTGAAATATTGCATGGATTTAAGAGAAGTTCCATGCATATTTTGTTTCAGTCAGTAAATGCCATGGGAAAACTGCAAAGCAGTTTTAGATGAAAATTAACTCAGTTTCCAGTTGTTTCATTGATGATGGAAATTTAAATATGTAAACAAAGAGAATTGGAAGAAATCTACTTCTCGAGTAGTTTTCGACAGAAATCGCTTTAAGATGGCACTTTCAGTCCTATTGGAATTAAAAAGTTTATTACACAAGCAAAACCCCGGATTTTAGGGCAATAAAGATCAAGAACTTTTTCTAGTGAAAAACAAAAAGTGTTCTATTTTACAACACAATCTTACCATTTTGTGCTTAATTCTACTTTCAACTAAAACACGTTTAAATAGTAGCACAAAATTCCCCGAGTTGCTCTGGCCCTGCAAGCAGTTCTTTCGGCCATTCAACCATTCATAAACATGCCAAGTCTCTTATCATAAAGAACTGCTCAGACGAAGCAACACGACAAGAATCAAAGGCGATAGCCGCACTCACTGCAGAGAACTAAAGGCCAAGCTTTGAAAGAAGTTCACGCCATCTTGGAGTCTCTTCGTAAAAAATATAGGTTAAAGGAGAAACCAGGACTCCGCTGCCTCCAATCTGAAATTAAACAGTAAAACCGATTAGTTCCTGGTTAAACATTATTTGCTGGTGCATTTGAATGAGGTTTTCAAATTATGAAATATAATGAAACATGTACAAACATTAAGGACATCACATGACAGATATTCAGTCTCAATAGTGAAAGTGTTGCAGAGGATGCAGAATGAATGTTGAAGAAAGAGTACAGTACAAAATGGAGTTCCAATAATTCAATTCATTCAGATTTGAAGATATGTAGCGAATTCAATTTATGAGTTTGCAATTTTCTTTTGACATGTTAAGTTGCTAACATTTTGAGCACAATTTCTATCCATAACGCCAGTTATATTTGTTGGAGCTTGAACAGCTAATCAGTACAATCCAATGTGTTCATTCTATAATTCTTTATCAATTGAGAAGCACCATAACATTATCAAATGATCATTTCCTTGAAATCAAAGTACAAAAATTTTCAAAAATCTTATACTAGTATAAGTAATTTCCGCATTCAAGATTTTATTTCTAACCCATTAAGTTCACAACAGTCCAACACATTGGCACTATCCATGTCCTTTCAAGTCTAAAACGCACTTATTTTATTTGTTTAATCTACAACTCATAAATATACCAGTCATTTCCAACACCTGAAACTAAGGCTAGGTTTAGTTAAGAAAACAATTTTTTGTTTCCTATTTTCTATTTTTTGTTTTGTTTTTATTTTCTAAAATAACAAAGAAAACAATGGAAAATTTTAGTGTTACATAAACAAATTTTTCATTTTTCCATTTCTATTTTCTAGTTTTCTAGAAAAAAGTGGAAAATTTCCACAACTAAATAGGCTCTAAAGTTTTATATGAAAAATGTTGACTGTAATTTTATACTCTAGCACAACATGAAACAGGAACCCTGCACTGTAAATAAAGATCTATGATGCAAAACCAAGAAATAATTTACCCCTACATGCCTATGCCAACAAAAAATTTATGAAATTGTTGGATGTAATTAAAGCTCTACGAAATAAAAGAGAACATGAAATCAGATTGTGTACATCACTGCTAAACCAGTAAGATGACTCACCGCCCTCAGTTGTTGCACAGACTTGTATAATGCCTTTTTAGGAACGCATATGACAATGGCATAGTAATCAGGCGCAACTTTCCCATCACGTTTGCTGAAAACTGGACTGACAGTTGGTCCCTGGATGAAGACAGAGTAATGTCTTAAAAAATTTTGAAAAATATTTGGTTAGGCAAAAGGTGAACATCTTAGGACTCTGGCCGGTAGGACCCTGTCTTGTGAGCTGCGAATCCTTCATCCTCATTGTAGCACCTTTGGTGGCTATCCAATGAGTTTATTCAGGAAAATGCATGATGCATGCAGCACTATGGTAGTGGGAAAAGAGATGCTTCAATTTGAATAAATGAGGAGTCATTCTTTGTTACACCATAATGCAGGCAATGTTACAAATGCAGTCATTATGGACCTAAACTAAAAACTTGGAGATCAAATCTTACCTGCAACCCTGACAAGGATGGCTGGCTCAAAACACGTTCAGCTACTTCCTCTGCACTGCTTCCTCTCATGTTTGCAGTCACCTGCAGTGTAAAGCATTAAAGGAAAAAAGGACAGAAATGGGAAAGGATGGAGAGCATGATTGCAGGAGGTCAAGAGCTAGTAAATGCCATATTCTTACCGTGAACTGACCAACTGCCCTCAGATGTGCTTCCAACCTTTCAAGAATCTCATGTGTTGTGTCCAGAACACCTTTCCTCTGGATCAATGATTTCCTGCTCGCAACAAGAACAGCCTGAAGAATAGGTGAAACTTCAGGTAAGACAGCATGTATATAAAGTGTAACATTTAACAATGACTTGATAATAATTTTTTGCACGAACTTTTTTCATTTTTTGCACTTGTGGCTCGAGCTTTCAAAAATAACATAAAAAAAACACCAGCTTTGTAATTTGTTGCACACTTTAGGATTTCAGGCTGAAAGTACTGTCAAATGATGACAGCAGTAAAGGCATGATGTTTGTCACAGTTTTCGTGTCCAACATGTTGATACTGCTTGATTGCTTCACCACCCATAAATAAAGCCACAAATCATTAACACGGAAGCTAATATACAACAATTTGAGTACAAAAACTGTGTCAGACATCACGCTATTAGTGCCAAGTCATCATTTGACTACTTTCAGATAGAAACCCTAACAAGTGCCACAACTGCAATAAATCACAAAATTGGTGTCTTTTTCTGTTATTTTCAAAAGGCCAAGCCAAAAGTGCAAAAAATATTAAAGTTCATGCCAAAAATTATTATTAAGCCTTTAACAATACCTGAAGACCTCTTCTAACTCCTATTCAAAAGTTCAACTGAATTACCTGACTTTCCAACACAATGCCACCTTCAATTTCTTTCAAGTTGTTCTCCTTCAATGTTGTTCCACTACTCACAAGGTCCAAAATAGCATCAGCTATGCCCATCTAAAGTAACAACCAAAAAAAGAAAAGGTTGATAAAGCCTGAGCATCATTGTTCAACATGAGAAAAAGGCCAAATCAAAACACAGTACAACTGTAAAACGAAAGAGTAATTATCACTTGTATTACTCCTCATCACCCAATAGACTAAATCACAGGACTAAAATAGCTTAACTAGAAGATAATGTCCAAATTTTTCTTTTTCAAAAGGAAGAAAAGGAAATGCAGTACATATACTTGTCACGACAATAAATGTTTTGTCAACACCGCTAAATCACTAATTTCTAACTTGTCCCCAATAATGCAATGAGTACAAATAAAGCCAAGAAGCATATGGCTTGCTTCTTTTTCATTTAATTATTCTAAAGAACACAGCTTCTTTGAATGCAGATTCTGAGATAAAAGAAGATGAAAATTGAAGATAAAGATACAGAATAAGAACTGATAGTTTCACTTGAAAGGTAGAAATATTTACTTATGGCCCCAATTCAAGGTCTAGGAGCCCCTATAAACACAGCAGGCATGCTGTAATGTCATTATCAAACTAAATTTTATGAACTCCCATGTGCCTTATTTGTGATGTGAAAAATTTACCAGGCCCTTAAGCCACTCCCAAAGCCAATACACAAGCATACATGAAAAGAAAGAAGGAAAACAAAGTTACAAATTAATTTTCAGAAATTTCATTCTATTTACAAGATAAACTAAGAATTTAAAAACACAGCACTGCAACCAAAACTAGTAACTTGATGGAAAAGATACTATCATAGTGTTTGGTACAAATGAATTCCATGGAATTTCATGGAATTCATTTGCAAATCCAAATTCTCATGTTTGGTTTTCTTTTTTTAAATGACCTAAATGAAGAAATTGAAAATGAAGGAATTGGCATAAAGCTAATGTGAGTGATTCACAAATCCCACCTAAATAGGTGAGATTTGAAAATGAATTCCCAGGTGGTTAATACTTGGACAAGTCCATCCATGTCAACACTTTTTATTGACAAAATTAACCTAATGCTATTACTCAATACTCATGTAATTTCTTTTTATTTAAACCCTCGTATTTCCATTTCAACAAAATTAAGTTTATTTCAATACCTTACCTCGTCTATCAAAGTCTAGGTTATTGGGATAACTCATTTTTGTGTATTCCAAGAACTACATTTTACTAATTACATTTTTTTAGATGTTTTAACATTAAATTTTATAGAAATAATAGTGAAGTTGCAATTCAAGAAAATGCTCCATTTACTGCATCCTCGTTTTGCAATGCATCATTTATTTGCTTAGGAATAGATTAAATCTACTATACAGTATTCGTTTGCCACATGACAAGTCTCAAGTCTCATATTGTCTTTATAGATGTAAGGGTATTTTAGTAACAATATACAAAAAATTCTAATTTATAAGTCATACCAAACAAAAAAATTCATTTACAAATGAAGAATTTCAAATTATAATATGCAACTAATCAAACAAGTTAATTCATTTGTAAATCCAATCCCTCGTAGATTTCATTTCATTTACAAATGAAATGAAATCCATATTCATTTGAAACTAAACATAGTGTATAAGAACATTAACAAGCACTGGAAGATACTACTTTTTATTCACAATCATTCTCAGATCATTAACCACAAATGATAATGAGCAACATGTTTACGCACCAGAAATATTTCACCTCTTCATGATAACACTAATAATACAATTTACATAGTGTAAAGAAGATAACAGCTCTTACCGCAGGAGCTGCTTCCAGGGCCCCATCTGCAGTTGAAAATGTTACATGCTTTAGTCCATTTTCTTTCATAAACTTTGGACCCAGCTGTGCAAAGAGATGACATGGAAATAGGTTCAAATGGAACATCATAACCATTAGGTAGGAAAGTTCTTCTGCAAGAAATGCACCAAGATATGTGGGAAAGAACTTAAATACATATCATACATAAGTGAAGCCAGTAGCCACTCGTAGAGGTTTCTCAGCTGTCCATTGCGGCATTCGTGCTAAATCCTTAAGTGAATTGATATTCTCAAAAATACCATATTTGGGTATCTGAAATAAAAAAAAAAAGTATCTTTATGACACAGGCATGGAAAACAAGACAATTATCATGATTAATTCAAAGTTGCAAGTAAGTTATTAAAGCATAAACAATTAGAAAAACTTACTGCAAGGGACAACCGGCAATCGCCAAAGTCAAGAGCATCATGAGCAATGATTAGATCTTCATTCCCCTGACAAATAGTTCCACTTGTTTTATAGGTCAATTTGAACCAAATCTCCAGCAATGTAAAGGAACTACCGTGAAAAGGAAACTGAGAGTGAATTCATAATATTTAAGACATCTCCATATGCTAATAAGCCATGTAAAGTCGTATTAAGTAGCTCAAATAACTAGAATATGAAAAAATTATAGTCAAGGTATGAATTCAGGGACAAAACATAACTAAGTTTGGCCAGGTAATGTGAGGATATTTCTGAATTGGTTTGAAATGATAAATATCAGTTCATTAAGAAGCCTATTGGGGTTGCAATAAAAATTGGAAACACAAATGACAATGTTCTATTAGTTAACTGTTAATGTCAGTATCGCAGTAGTGACAGCTTATTCATTAGAACTCAATTGAAATTGCAACCATCAACAGTAAAAAATGGTAGAACTCTCAACAGGCATTATACCAAGAGTCAATTGCACTATATGCCACTATAAAATCAAACTCAAAACTAGTCAAAACAATCAGACTCACAATAACCAGAAGCCCATTTCAAAATTAAATATTTGGCACATATCAAATTAATCCCCACTCCCACAAACAGATGATAAGAAAAATCTAAAATAGGGAGGCCCCAATGCTGAGGTCTAAGAGGGATATGGTAAATGTTATACTGCAGCAATAAAAAAAAAAATCCTGCACAACTCAAGGAAATTTCAAGGACTTCAATTCTTGCTCCAATCCAGATTGACAATGTCCATCTCTGACTGTCTCATCATATCCAGCTAATGTGAGGAAGAATTAACCTCGTGTAAGAGAGATAAATTGGAGAATTAGGGTCATTAGCTTGATGATCTAGAGGATAAAAACTAATAACTTGAATGCACAAATTAATGAGTTGTTTTTAATATTGTATTTCAAATAAAAAGACTGAGGAAAATTATTGGAAATCAAATAATGAAACACTCAGAACACGTTAATATCAACATAGATAGGCTATATGTAGGTCAGAAGGAAGTAACAAAGAATTCAATTTATTAGCTGTTTAGACTGATGCATTTAAAAAATCTGTTTATGGTCATCAAACAAATCAAATTCAGATCCACACTCCAAAAGTAAAATATGAAAAATCAAACTTATCTAATAATCATAAGGTCACTGGTAACTTCGCTGTTTGTGTTAAAATAATTCAAAGAAAAAAAAAACTGAGCAGAATTTTACCCCTAGAGACAGACAGAGATTATCTGGCCAAGTACATATCACTAAATTTAACCCAACAAAACCAATTGGTTATGCATAAAATTCACTCTGAAGCACGAAGCCCTAAACTTCAAGACATATAGAACCCTACTATCCACTCCAATTTCTTACCTGTCCATATTCACTGACTATATCCAAACCTACAATCCCAAGGTCCAAATCTCCTGATAACAGCTTCCGTACAATGTCTTTGGGGCGCTGGAACCATACTTCCAAGTTGGACACCTGTATAAGCAAAAAAGAGAACAGAAACCCAATATAAAACAGCACCAACTCTTATTTTCATATAAGCTAACCAAGCACAATCAATTGAAAAAAAATCCATGCTTCACTAAACTGCATTAAGCTTAAATTGCAGTGTTACTGAATAATAGAGCTTGAACATGAAGCTTAAAATTAAGCAGTATACATAAAATGCATATTACAATGCCTACTCATAGAGGTAAATCATACTCTCCAATCTCCAAAGTCCAAATAACAAAAATTAGCAGCCATAGCATTGGCCGTAAATCAAAGTAAAGTAATGCTGCTATTGTAAAAGATTCAACCAATATCCACATCGTGTCTCTATATTCTCAGCATGAAGGAAAAGGTAGCACCACAACCATACCATCATCATAAATAAATACACACATGCCCATTTATATATATATATATATAAAGAGAGAGAGAGAGAGAGACCTGCGGAATTTCGGCAACATACTGTCGAGGATTGACCTGCCTGACGGACAATTGACAATCCTTCGCATAAGTCAAAGAAAAGATATAATTAGAACTAAGAAATAGAGAAACAAAAATGAAAGAAACACCCAATTATTTGTTAAGGGCAACACTATATCCACAGCCACGTCCAAAATGGCTTAAAGGTAAATTACTCACAATATTTCATTCTATTCTTGTTTCCCACACAATGATCGAACAAAAATACGTTCTTCAAAAATCAAAATGTAATTTTCACTGATTCTATTTCGTATTTGTGCACTAAAATGTCTTCTTTTTCTCTAACCTTTAACTCAAGCGTCCATGTAAAATCCAATTTAGTTGCGGAAGCAGCATTACTTGTTGAAACTAAACTTCTCTCTCTTTTAACAACTAAAATTAACCAATCAAAAAATAAAATTTCAAACTGAAATTTTGTATCATTTCCATCATTTTCTCAAGTTTACCTCCATTAAAAGACTAATAAACTACATCACTAAACTTACTTGTCTCTTCTAAAAACTGAAAGTCACTAATCAAAAACCAATCAATCAAACTCGCATTTATTACCACTTTAATAATTCTCTCTAGTTTCACCTCGATTGAAACACTAAACTGAAGTTACTCGAACAACAAAATCACCTAAAAACCAAGCAGTCAAATCGAAATTTGCTTCTTATTCACAACAGTACCTTAAGCAGATCAAGAGTGTCAGAAGCCTGCGACCTTTACTAGGCAACCCGAGACGAACCTCATTCCGCTGGGAAATTCTACCCTCGGGCTTGCCGTTAATCACCGACACTTGCGACTGCGATAGGCAGCAAACGATATTGCGGAGCGCGGAAAAAGGCGGACGAAGAGAAGGGTTTAAGGAGACGATGTGAAAAGATGGGGAGGAGGGGAAGAGGGAAGTGGAATAGGCGAAGGCCGAGGGGCATTGTTGGAAATTCAAGTGGAGAAGGGAGAGAGACATGGCTGTGTCTTTTATGGTGGTAGTGACCTTTGTTTATACAAAATCCCTCTGCTTTGGTTTGAGTAATTAGTTGGGGAGTGGGAGAGAGAGAGAGAGGTTCTGAGTGAGAGCGAGAGACTTGCGAAGGGATAAACGCCGCCGCAGAAGTGAGAAGAGGAACATTCGGGTTGATTCCGTTTCTGTGAAAGGGTTGGAATACTTTAGGAAACTTAGTATCACAGTCCCTCGGGTTTTTCTATAACTACACAAACCATTCTCCACTTTTAAACTTTCAGTGGTTAGTATCTAACACTATAATTTTATTAGCAGTTCTCATATCAAATTTATATACCATTCTATATCTTCCGTCTTCTTTATTCTTTCTTTTCATGATCTTGGCTTTTCTCTCTGAATAAGCTTGAGAAATCTCTTTAGATATTCGGACCCCAAATACATTAACAAGAAAACTCCAACACAATTCAGTTTCAACCCTTAAAAATTATTAGAAATTAGATTACTTAGATGATTTGATCAAGAATTTGAATAAAGAAAACTTGTTTTTAAACCCCAATTTCGAAATACTCTACAAGAAGGTGATCAAACTCTTTAAATATTCCTTAAACATGCATTCTACTCAAGAACATAAAAATAAAAGCAAAAGCCTTTAGGTTTAAAATATCGTCAAAAATCTCTCCATATGGTTTGACTATGGAATGATTAAATAGTCTTACAAAAGCTGTCCTTGGTCAATTAAGACTCCTAAACAAAAGCCAAATACCATAAAGATAAGACTCTTAATTGGATGCTACTTACCATTAAATAAATACATAAAAAATAGGAAATTAATTTATTCCAAATGACAAATTCGGCCAGCCTTTTAAATCACACCTAATTAAACCCATCAATAACTTGGATTTGAATTAAGTTATATTTGATTTGAGCTGAAATTATTCCAAATCTTTGGTGGCCTTGTAAACCTTCATGAGCCGAATTCACCAAGCCTTATATAATAAACCAATGCTTGTTGAATCTTATTTGCTTGAGACCTTGTTATGGGTCTTGGAGGCATGCTAATTGGATTGGAAGTATGCTACTCTTACACTTGACCCACGTCTGGAAGCTCTTCAACATGACCATGCTGAAGTTGATCTGGAAGCTCTTTGACATGACCATGCTGAAGTTGATGCGTCGACTGCTCCATAATATTCCCAATCTCCTCAAAAGGATTCGTCCTCGAATCTAACGCATCACCTACATCAAAAGGACTTAAATCAACTACATTAAATGAAACACTAACATTATACTCCCCTAGAATGTCCACTTTGTATGCATTGTCATTAATCCTTTTAAGGATTTGAAAAGGGCCATCTCCCATTGGGTTTAGCTTAGACTTCCTTTGGTGTGGAAATCTTTTCTTGTGAAAATGTACCCAAACCCAATCTCTAGGCTGAAAAATCATTGGCTTCTTTCATTTGTTCACACGTGAATCTACTTTAGAATTTTTCTTTTCAATCCTCTCCTTAACTTGCTTATGTAACTTTTTCACCAAATCTACCTTAGAATTAGCATCAACACTCACAAACTGGTTAAGGGGTAACGACAATAAATCAATAGGAGTAAGCAGATTAAAATCATAATTAATCTCTAATGGAGAACAATACGTAGTACTATGAATAGCCATATTGTAAGTAAACTCGACAAATGGTAATCAATCCTCCCAAGTCCTAATGTTCTTTTCAATGATTGTCTGAACCAAAGTAGTCAAAGTCCTATTAACTACTTGGGCCATAAGTAATGTTGCCTTGTTTGTAAAGCTCGAACCAAATCAAATAATTTATTGTCATATGTTGGATACTTCAAGGCTGCCCCACTCAACTTTTCACTAAAATACATTAGTGGCCTTTGATCCTGCATCAAAACAGCTCTAATTCCTATGACACTTGCATCACATTCAATCTCTAAAGTCTTGTCAAAGTTAGGCAAAGTAAGCAAATGTGCATTACACAATTTATCTTTAAGTTCATTAAAGGCATGTTCTTGTGCATCACCCCACAACAAATCTAACATTTTTCTTAACAAGTTCATTCAAAAGTGCAGCTATAGTGTTGAAATCACTAATGAATCTCCTATTTAAACCAATAAGTCCATGAAAACTCCTTACCTCACTAGCATTCTTAGGTTTCGGCCATTCCTTGATAGCCTTAACCCTGTCCTAGTCAACCTCAACACCTTTACTAGACACTACAAAACCAAGAAAGTTAACCCTATCCATGCAAAAACTACACTTCTTAAAGTTAGCATACAATTTTTTCTTGCCTAAGTATGTTTAATACAAGACACACATGCACATATTATCATTCATGCGCTTAGAGTAAATCAAGATGTCACCAAAGTAAACAACAACAAATTTACCCAAGTATTCTCGCAACACATGGTTCATCAATCCATGAATGTGCTAGGTGCATTAGTAAGACCAAATGGCATAACAAGCCACTCATACAACCCATATTTAGTCTTAAATTTCATTTTTCATTCATCCCCAACATTCATTCGAATTTGATAATAACCAGATTTCAAGTCAATTTTGGTAAACAAACAAGAACTATGCAATTCATCAAGCATATCATCTAATCTAGGAATAGGATGACGATACTTTACAGTGATTTTATTGATGGCTCTGCAGTCCACACACATCCTCCATGTTTTGTCCTTCTTTGGCACAAGAATAACAGGAACTGAGCAAGGACTAAGACTCTTTCTCACATACCATTTAGCTAGCAACTCATCCACTTGTCTTTAGATCTCCTTTGTCTCACTTGGATTTGTTCTATATGCTAGCTTATTTGGTATAACAGCTCCAGGAATGAAATCAATTTGGTGCTCGATGCCTCTAATTGGTGGTAAACCACTCAACATCTCTTCTAGAAACATGTATTCAAATTCCTGTAAAAGATCAACAAACACACTAGGAAAAGATGGGTTAAGGTCATTAGTAGTCAAATAAGCCCCCTTGTATAATAGTACAAATATAGGACTTTTAGAATACAAAGCTTGTCTAACCTCACTTGCTCTAGCTATCAAACTCACATTCTTTGCACTTTTCTCTCAAGGCCGATTCTGTTTTTTTCCTTTCACTCTTTTTTGTTTCCACTCTCTATATCACTCTTTTTACTCTCTTTTTCTTTCTTGTGGGCCTCCACTCTCATCCTTTCCATTTTACATTGGTCTTCATATGCTTCTTTTGAAGAAAGTGGTATCAAGATTATCTTCCGCCCATCCTTAGTAAATGAATACCTATTAAGGTACCATCATTCATAGCCCTTCTATCAAATTGCCACAGCCTACCAAGCAAAATATCTCTAGCATGCATAGGAACTATGTCACACAACACCTCATTATGATATTTATCAATAGCAAATGAAACAAGAGATTGCTGATTTACATTGACCTCACCACAATCATTAAGCCATTAAAGTTTGTATGGTCGTGGATGTGGTGTAGTAGGCAGCTCCAATCGAGTAATCAAAATTGTACTCACCACATTAGCGCAACTCCCACTATCAACAATGTCACTACAAGTCTTACCTTGAACATGGCACCTTGTATGGAACAAGTTGTCCCACTGCTTCTCATGGCAATCCTACTTCAATTGAGTACTAAGAGCACGTCTTGTAGCTAGCAAATCGCCTTGGATTGGTTCTTTAATACTCCCATCACTACAATCCTCCAATCAGGCATCTCATCGCTCTCATTACCCTCCTCATCATCAGTCAAAATTCACTATTTCTCAAGGTCAGAGTCCTTTTATTAGGACACTCCTTACTGATATGACCCACACCTTAACACATTCAACACTTAATGTCCCTATTCCTTCTTTTCGATTATTCAACTTTGGGTTTGTCTTTGGAAACTGATTCAACCTTTCCCTTAGCAACATCATAAGCAGCTTTATTTCCAACTTTAAAATCATTTTTCCCATTCTTTTTCCAAGAAGAATTAGAGTTGG
>CAODLS010867243.1:0-11677 GCA_948243855.1 Flueggea neowawraea
AGGCTCTAAGGATAGAGATAATCTTCAGTGCATAAAATTCATCATAAAGGAAAACCAAAAACAATGTTGTAACTTGGCTAAATACAGACAAGGTTTCAGGCATAAATTTCACCTGCATCCAAAAGTTCAAAGAGTTGCTACAATGTTATAAATAAAAAACAGTAAAGGAAAAAAAAGCCTTCTTCCCAAAATATTACTTCCACATACCCAATTATAATTATTGAAAATACGTAAAGATGTAAGCTTTGGTATATGCTCAGCGACATGAGTGAAAAAATGTCGTAGTCTCGAACTAGGTACAGCATAACTAAACTGCTTCAAATTAGGAACTCCTCTTAAATCGAACAAAATTGTCTTTTTAGCACAAAGACATACGAAAGTGACAAGATTGACATTCAAAAACTCAATTTCCTCCAGTCCATTTGAACTGCAAACTTCAAGTCTCTCCAAAAGAGGTAACAGGTTAAGAAACAATTTCTTAGGAAGGATGCACCGTACGAAAATCAAAATTTTGAGTTTTGACAAAGAGGAAAACATGCTATTCAGGTGATACAGGGATGATGGTGAATCATCTATGACGAGGCTCTCCAAGCATGTAAACTGGCAGGTAAAGTTTTCTCCCAAGTTGCAAGCAACCAAGCTTAGGTGCTTTAAATTGCTGGTCTCTAAACCATCGAAAAGATCACTTTTCAAAATATATTTGCCCTTGACTCCCCTGCTGTTCTTATCCTTATCACTGGATGAACAGAATTTGTTGCAGTAAAAATGAAGAGTGAGCTTTTTAGTGCCTCGACCAAGCGCAAATCTCACCCATCCATCAATATCATTTGTCCACTCTCGACCAAGACAGCACTGGATTGCAAACGAGGAAAATTGTGAGCCCCGATAAAATTGTAGGAACTGATTAACTGCTCCCACAAACTTTTCCTTGTACAGTACACAAGGGTTTTTACAGTCCCGAAACTCGGGTTTTATAATATTCCGATTAAACTGAAGCTTTGGTAGAGATGAACAGACATGTTTCCATCTATGCGACAATACACTTGTTTTGACAGCATCCCTCAAGTTTAAATATGAAAAAATGGTATAAATAAGCTCATCAGGCAATCGGCTGATATGATCCTTCTCCCTTCTTGAGGAGCTGATTGCCTATAAATGAATATTAGCCTTAAGATGCAAAGCATTGAAGTCAAAAGTGAGAATAAAATCAACGTCATTCCTACTTTTTTTTTATGAAACTTAATAGCAATTTGCTGAAATTTAATAGCAACTCACTCTAGTAACATAGTTGTCACATAGATATAATTGTTAAAGGCCAGCCTTAACATAAAAATATCAAATGTTGTGCTAAGAAATATTATTAAACCCAAAATTCATGTGTACACACATTGGAAACACAGTAAATATAAATCATTAATTCATACAAGAACTACAAGTTTTATAACAGTAGTACAATCCACAAAAAAGAAGACAAAATTAGAATGAAACGAAAGTAGAGTAACTCAACCGCATACCTTATCTCTGGCAGTTGGAAATAGTGCTGCTTTTGGCAACTTACAAGGATTCATCAACAACCCACCTGAATATTGCCTTTCGCCGCGACAGAGACAAAGAGAGCTCGGGGACAGAGATAGCGTCGAAGGTGATAGAGAGCGGCGACAGAGACTAAGAGCGAGACCGAATGAGAGAGAAAGATCGCCGGGACTGAGAGAGTATAAGTGGTGATTGAGAGGGGCTATCGAGAAAGAGCGTCTGCGATTGAGAGAGGCAAGAGCGGCGGCGATAGGTTCTGATGAGAGGGAGCGGTTTTGAGAACATCCCAACTGATTCTCTCCCCTCAAAATAATATATTTTATTGAGATAATTACAGTGTAGGAATTGTTCAGCTTTTCTTATATTTTTACTTTATGAGACATTTTTTTTTAATTTGAAACATTTAATTTACAATTTAACGATATTCATTTTTAGTCTATATTAACTAAAATTTTATTTAATTTTTAATTTTTTTTATTTAGTAAAATTATTTTCTCTCTCCTCTCTTTCCTCTTCTCTCTCTTCCTCCCTTCATCCTCTCCCTAGTCTTTGTCCATCTCCGTCCTCGTCTATCTCTTCTTTTTTTTCTCTCCTCTCTCATTACTGCACACTTCTCTCTCTCTGTCATATTTCTCCTATGTCCGTCCTCGCTCTCTCCCACCACTAGATCTGCCTTCTCCGCCTTCGATTGACGCTCTCTGCCTCTGATCTGTCCTTCTCCGCGTCATCTGATCTCGGTTCTCGTTGTCGGATCTGGTTCGCGTCACCGTTGTTCTGTCTCGGTTCACGTCAATCTTCATCGTTCTCCGTCTATCGCCTCCGCTTGTGGCTCCGACTGTCGCCTCTGTTTGTGGTTTCGTCGTCGCCTTCAGTGGCTATGAGATGCGGTTCCAGGGCTGTTGGATCCGCTTTTGGCGGCGATTAGGGTTTCTTGAAACCCTAGCTGGTCTTTTTTTTTTTCTTTTTTTTTTTTGCATTTCAGTCTTCTATTTTCTAAAAAAATATTTTTAAGTTCAAAAATTGGGTCAAAATTGAGAATCATTCCGTTTTTTTATTTTATTTAAAAAAAGTGTATATAAAGTTGATTTTAGGTTTTTTAAAGGTTTTGAAAAAATTTATGTAGAGTGAATTTTTAGGTTTATTTTAAAAAAAGTTTATGTAGAGTTTATATAAAGTTGATATTAGGTTGGTTTTAATGTTTTAATTTTTTTAGAGTTGATTTTAAAAAAGAGTTTATGCAGAGTTTATATAGAGTTAATATTAGGTTGATTTTGAGGTTTTTAAAAAAACTTGTAGAGTTGATTTTAGGTTGATTCTAAAAAATAGAGTAATCTAAAAAACAAAAAATGACTAAAATGAGAAAAATAATAAAATATAAAGACTAAAACTGAAAAATATTAAAAAACAAATTTTAGTAAAAAATATAAGAAAATGGTCTTTTGTAGTATGAGATGTAAAAAAAATAGGTTTGCGTAGTATGATGTAAGAAAAAAAGATAATATGATATGAGAAGAAAATAAATGAGTAACATATTTGTAATTAATTGTTTAAATGAATGTATTTTTGTAAGTTGCCCTATTTTATTTCAATTTACACATCAATTTATCTTCAACTTTATTTAATGATTTAGTCTCTAATTCGTTGATTCATATTTGGGCAACTTACAAAAAAATATTTATTTAAATAATTATTTACAAATAGACTAATCATTTATTTTCTCACATCATATTACCTTTTTCTCACATTTATACAACCTTTTTTTCTTACATTTTGTACTACAATTTGTTTTTCCATATTTTTTCAGTTTTAGTCCTTGTATTTTATTTTTTTTATTTTAGTCATTTTTATTTTTTAGATTACTCTATTTTTTAGAATCAACTTGAAATCAATTATACAAATTTTTTTAAAAACCTTAAAATCAACCTAATAACAGCTCTATATAAATTGTACATACATTTTTTTTAAATCAACCTAAAATCAACTCTACAAAATTTTTTAAAACCTTAAAATCAAACTAATATCAACTCTATATAAAGTCAACATAAAATTTTTTAGAATCATCCTAAAATCAATTCTACAATTTTTTTTAAAAATCTTAAAATAAACCTAATATCAACTCTATAAAAACTCTACATAAAGTTTTTTAAAATAAACCTAAACACAACCTAAAATCAACCTAAAAATCAACTATATCTTAAATAAATTTTTGTAACCTTTAAATAAATATTTCTAAAAATTTGTCAACCTAAAATTAACCTTACATAAACTTTTTAAAAATCAACTTTGCATAACCTTTTTTTATTAAATCAACCAAAAATAACTCTACATATACTTTTAAAGCCAAAAAATCAACTCTACATAAATTTTTTAAAAACCAAAAAATCAACCTCAAATCAACTAGACGTAAACCTTTTTAAAAAACTAAAAATATCTTTTTTTTACACTTTTTAGCATTTCAAAATAATTTATACAATAATAGTAAAAAAAACACCCACACAACAAGTCACAGCCGCCACCCGACATGGTCGCCAAATTTGGTCGAGACGCGTTCATTCACGACGAATGTCACGACTCATTCCCTGGACCATGACCGGCGTACGAGGTGAACCATCTATGGGAGCTCGGCCCATCCCGCGCAAGCCTCCATAGTACAGAACTTCTACCCAAATATCATATTTAAAGAAATATGAAAAATAAATAAAAGTATACCTTTGTTTATTAAAAACAAAATATATATAATATTAAGTGCGGAAATTATTTCAAATTAAACATTTGAAATGTCAGAAACATAACAGAAACCTAAACACATCCCATAGGAACCCGGTGTGGAGCATCTAACAAATCATACAAATGGGCCCAGTCAAAAGGGCACTGACCGCAACATCAGAATCCCTCACTGAGCATCAAAAGCCAATGAATATAATTTCCCAGAGTAACCTGCAAGATGAAAATAACAGGGACAAACAAACAAAGAAAAATGGTCAAATCCTGTGAGTGAGGGACAACACTCCAGATCGCCTCATACGTGTCTCACAAAGACTGGTTTGAATACCATTTGAAAACTAACGCATGAGGTATACGACAGGTATACATTCGTATACACTATATACATAGTATGGTTTCCACGAAAACATTTCGAAATCTTTTGCAACTAAAGCAAACAGCATGCACGAAATCCTTTTGGAACTAAACCAGAATCTTTCAAGAATCTTTCCCAAGCTTATTAAAGTTGTCATGCTTTCAAAATCAAATCAAAACCTTTCAAAAACCCTTTTATCTTATCGGAACTTTTAAAACAAAACTCTTTTTAGGTTGTACTAAATATTTCAGAAATCCAAAACCCTTTTACCGAAACCTCTTATCAGAGTTCAAACTTCGCCACTTAGACATTATTTTCTAGAATATTTTTAAAATAACTAAAACTCAAATGGTTTAAACCCCAAGTAAAATTCTTTCAAAAACCTTTTGCTTTAACAAAGGTTTCAAACAAAACATCTTAAAATACTTCAAACTTTCAAAAACCCTTTCTTTTAAAGATGTTACCAAACCGTTTGACAAACAGAATTCAAAACCTTTATAGTTTTTTCTCAAAATCTCATAATCAAAACTTTTCCTTAATAGGCATCATAGTACTAATAATATTATTTTCAAAATCATATCTTATCGGTGTGAGATTTGCCTATACTCAACCTGTATATGTGAGATTTGCTTAAACTCAAGGACTTCATCTCAACTTATGAGGCTTGCCCCACCATCGGCACTAGTTGAGGTTTTCCCTACCACCGTTAAAAATCAGAACATATTTCATAAATAATGTAGTCAAAAACATATATCATGGATATGGACCATAAACAAAGTGTGGTGAGATCCGAGTCACTCCGCCACCGTATAATGATTGTTGACTCTGCCACTAATCCATAATCCAACCATGTGTCTGATCAGGACAACATTGCTATCGTCTGCCCCGATAGCTAGGCCATAACATGCATTGGTATACCAAAGGCTACATACCTCGTAGCATAGGTGTCCCGTCTCCAAAACATTATATAATATATTTAAATCCAAAACATAATGGCCATGTAACCGAGCATATCAAAACAAATCAGATATATACGATATAGCGTATATATATCATCTTCCAAATCAACTCCATAATTCAAATATATATATATATATATATATATATTTCAGAAACCGAATCTTTATTTTCGAAAAGATATTCAAAAATCCAAACAAATACTATTTATCGAAAAATGTGTCACATTTCCCAAATCGAGTTCATAGAACAAAGCTTACAAATTAGAAACCAAAACGGAAACTCTTAACATTCAAAATATAGCATGCACTCAGCATCAAAAACAGTGGAAACATATATATAAAAATATAGATGTAATTTTTTCCAAAAACAAACAAGTGAATCTCTATTCACATAATCCAAATTATTTAATTTAACCAATCCTTAGATTAGTCCAATTTATAGGCTATTGTGATAGCACAACAAAAACGCATATAAGTGGAAGGTAGCGCATGGCATGCACGTGCCACAGATGCGCTAAGGAACACGTGACGTGGCGTGCTGTGGTTTGACCATGTGTGCCACGCAAGACCAATCACAGCGTGCCACGTGGTCGACAAGTTAGCACACACATCACCAAAGTGGTGACACGTGGTCGAGTCTTTGTGATGGCACGTGATGCCACGCCATCTGCCACGTGGCAAGCTTATTGGGATGTCACGTCGAATGACAGACTAATGGCATGGTGACACGTGGCAAGGGTTGCCACATCATTTTACTGTTGGAGAATTTTTCTGGGGATGCATTGGTGAATTTTGGAGAGCAGAAGCGAGTTGGAGTGAGGCAAGAAAAACAACACCAAGATTTTTATAGTGGTTCGACCAACTATGCCTACGTCCACTACCTAAGTCTCACTTAGGCTTTTCACTATAACGGAGATTGATTCTGGCTCAATCCAATAAAGCCTTACACCATGGTTGATTGCGGCTCAAACCTCTAAAACTAACAAGGTTGATTGCGGCTCAAACCTCTAAAGCCAACAAGATTGATTGCGGCTCAGCCCTCTAAGGCCAACAAGGTTGATTACGGCTCATACCTCTAAAGCCAACAAGGTTGATTATGGCTCATACCTCTAAAGCCAACAAGGTTGATTACGTCTTATACCTCTAAAGCCATTAAGGTTGATTACGGCTCAAACCTCTAAGGCCATTACAATATTTTTTTCCATAGGTTTACAACCAACCTTCCCCACACTCTCAAAGTGTTTGCAAAAATATTTACAAAAATGAAAGCTCTATGCTAGAGTTGAGTATTTGAGATTGATGTTCTTGATTTTGATCTCTAGTTTGATTTGGTGTTTTGGAGTGAGGAGGATGATGAAAATGATTGGTACTTGAAAGCATATGATCATGCATGTTTTTATGCCCTTCCTTGATGCATTTATAGCCCTTTGAATCAACATGACAGTTGCTTTGAAGAATATGACTGTTGGAATGCATTTCTACCCATTGCAGCTATCTGTGTCATTCTCACGTACGTCACTTTAACCTCACGTACGTCATCTACGTATTTTTGCAGCTTACACATGTTTCACACATTCTTACATACGTTGATCATGGTTCTTCATGATTCACGTACGTGTGTTTCACTCTTACGTACGTAATCATTTCCTTACGTACGTCTGTTCAGCTTCTTGTTCCTTTCGGCGAGACTAGCCACCGACGAGTTGAACTTGATTGACGTTTTGCATTTGAATTTTCAAGTGAGTGAATAACAGCTTCAGACACATTAACTGTGTCTCGAAACTGTATATGTTTTTTGTTGTGTTCGACACATATTTAAAATTTGACTAATCTGAGGATTGACTAATAATAAATTGATTACATATTTAATCATGATTATGTTTTGAAATGATAAATGTATTATATACATATCTACTTTGGATTTTTTATGCTATTATGCATGCGTTTGATTTCATACTTGTATTAGTATGTTTTGATTTTGATATGGGACTCCTCTGTTACGGGGGTAAAACGTGACATTTGATATACCAATACTTTGAGAAAGTCTAGCTACTAGGGTTGCCGGTAGTCATGTGTTCTGATCCAACACATGATTTGTTATGAATGGTGACAGAGTCCACATCACTTTGTATTAGTATTGGATGCACACTTTGGTTTTAGTCCCATGTATATGATAAGACTTTTGACTCAGAAAAATACGATTTGAATCTGAAAATGATTTTAAAGCCTACGTGCCTGTTGGATGCTTTGGTTGCGAACTTTTGCGAAATGAATTTTGAAAAAAACTATTATCTATATAGTATGTATGAATATATATATATATATGCTTGTGTTATTTTCGAACTGTTTTCAAAACACTTTGTGAGGCACGTATGAGACAGTCTGGGGTGTTATTCCTCACTGGGCCCTGACCCCCTTTATTTTCCATCTATGTTGAATCTTGTATTTCAGGTTCACAGATTTTGGTTTCGGCAACCGTTCCACACTTTTGCTTACCAGTGAGGCATGTGTTGGTTAGTGATGCCCTCTTTGTTCGGGCTCTTCTAGTGTATTGTTAGAGCTCTGCACCGATATGTTGTTGGGCTACAGGTTTTTGTCAGTTGTATTTGATATTATATACTTATGATATATTTTTGAATATATTCGTTATTTGATTTATGATATTTATTTTACTACTTATGTTTTAAACGATAAATATTTTCACTGGACGTTTTAAATAATAATGAAATGATTCGGGTAGTATGCTCTGATATTTGGAGGCTTGTGCGAGATGGACTGGGCTTCCATAGACGGTTCGTCTGGTATGCCTGTCTTGACTCGATTTTGGGTCGAGACAGATGCACTCCGTTCAGATAGAGCTCATGGCTTTACCATTCTGTCCATGCAGGCTGAATTTTTCACATTTAGCCAGCATAACAGGTGCACTTAGAGTGTTACTAGGCTTGAGCAACAATGAGAAGTTTGAATTAAAAAAAAAAAACACAAAATGGTTGTCCAATCTTTTTAAATCTAATTAAAATCAATTGGCCAATCAAATTCATGCAACACACTTATCAAAAAAAATTCACGCAACATCAATTGTCTTATAACTCATTGATACTAGAGTCATCTCTAATATAAGAGTTCGTGAGTTAAATTCTTACTGGAAGCAATTACAATGACTTGTCAAAACAAGAAATCAATTTTATGCAGCAAATAAATTGATTACAATGAGGTCATTCATAAACTGATGAATATTTTCACTGGTTGGACTATTACAAGATAGTGAGATGAAATCCTTTGTTTTTTTGACATTGACATCAATCTGAAATTATACACAAGAATTCTTAAATTGGTCATTTCACAAAAGAAAAATTTGTACACCAGCTGCAAGCTATATTACGTAAATTGAATCAAGAAAATCAGAGCTTATCTATTTCACTCATTTACTTCGCAAACCCAACTGAACCCCCGTCTGAAACAAAACTTCTTCAGGAAGACATCTGACAACGCGCACCGGGTTGGCACCGAAAGTCTTCTTGCAGCTTGTTCATGTCCAGATATCAATCATATTCCAAATCAAACTAATTTACGCTGATGTCCTGTCTGTTGTCATTCTGTCAGTACTCTACCCGAAGCCGCCTCAGTTCTGCTAGCAATGTAGGACTGGAAGTTAGTGTTCGATGTGCGAGAGTCCTTATGTCCTCCCGCAAACAGTCTCGCGAAATGCAAACTACCTCCCAGATAGCACCTCCGCTAATCATATCTTTAGCATTCACTTCTGTAACAGGGCAATTTAAACGAAATCCAATCAGATATCAACTTCTATAAGATCAACGAAGAAGGAAGGTCTACTTACCATGTTGCGCTAGGTGGCAGAGTGCGAGCTCTATATGGCGTTGGATTTCAGAGGCTTCGTTGTTAGCATTCTGGACAATCCATGGAAGCATTCCATCCTCAATCAAAAGTGATTTTCCCCTCTTAATGCCTTCAACAATTAAGCAAGGAAATTGAGGTTTATGCAAAGAAAATAACTAATATAATTTGCTTATTCACAGAAAGCAGAACCTAAAAAATCTCCGTCACTTAGAATTTCACAACCATTGGGCACTGAAAATGTTAAAATTAGCCACTTTCTGATAAACTTTTACCTTGCGTGGATGCCCTGGATTCGCATTTTGCAAAGTTTGCTATTCCACGAGCAACTTGGGCGAGAACATCAGGATGCTTACACCGGACCATTCCAAGCAAAGCCTTTAGGCCTCCTTCACCTCTTAGCTTCAACTGCAACTTATCTGAATGACGCAACATCCTAGGTTACGGTTACAGGCTTACTATTGATAATTAGTCTCAGTGGAGCACCATGAGGTCCATAACCACTTATAATGACAAAATTGTGCTACTTAGTAAAATATGCAACTCAGTTTAGCATTTTCTTCAGAAAGATGAAGTTACTATAATTTGAACACAAAAAGACCTACTCTATTGAATATTTATCTATACATATATGTTTCAACCCTTTTTGAACTGTAAATTTCTTTTTTCTAAAACCTGATAATTAGCTAAAACAGATAATTTTTCAAAATTTTATCATGGGAAATGAAAATGGTTTGCTAAGTTTGTTAATAATATGTTAAACTCTAGCATGTGAATCAACGTCAGAATAGGTTAGTACTATCAAAAAACCCATGCACAATTAGGCAAAAGAAAATTAAAAAAATAAAAAGTACCTTCAATAATAAATGATTAAGCTCCCAAAAGCATTGCATTTTCATTTTCAAATACATTTAATTGTGATATTCTTCAAGGTAAAATAGAGTTCAATACCACTATTTTTTTTATAAGTCATTTTACTTGCTCCCACTGATAAATGAACCTTCGACCCGTTAGTGCTGGATTTGACTCCAATACCAATGAGCTACAAGCCCATTGGTAGTTCAATACCAAATATGGGAAAAATTGTTTAAACATAGAATATTGTCCACACTAATCCACAAATGCCATGAATAAATTCCTATATGTCTACAAATTCAAATTTAAACCAGCAGAAAATAATAACTATTTAGGTTTACATAGTCTTCCATACTTTCTTAGATACTATAGCCATCAGACAAACACTAATCCTTCCATATGCAAAGTTAATATTCCTATCAGACTTTGAAATGCGGGCAGCAGTATGAATATCAAAATTGCTCAGAGACTTACCATTGCCACAAAGGTTAGCGATAGCTCCAGCCACCATCCTAAGTGTCTGAGGATCCTCGGCATTGGACGCTGTTGTTGACAACAAACAAATGCCGCCTTGCACCATTATGAGCTCTTGATTTGTTTCTGATAGATGGAAACATCACACGTGTCAAAACACCAAATATAATATGTGCCAAAAAAAACAAATATAGTTAAGGCCATCATTTTGGCTAAAATGAAGTAATGAGTGGAAATATACCATTCATTGCAAGATTTGCAATTGCACCAGCTGCAACTCTATGTATGGTCTCATCCTCAGAAGTTCTAAGCAGCATCAGCAAAGATGAAAGTCCACCAGCTTCAACAATCTTTTCTTGATTTGATTCTGCAAATGTTTTAAGAAGTTCTCAACATTAACATAAACAAAGCCAAGAGATTATTCCACTCAAGAATATCATATTATTAGTGAAGCTGATTAATTTCCAAACTACTGCCTAATTTCACATTTCAACTTATGAGAAACAACCGCAATACAGCAAAACCTTACCTATTCTATGGAATGTGTTACAAACTAGTATAGGGATGAAAGCTAATGTATTGAAGAGCATACAGGAAATTGAATTAACATGTCTACAATAAACAAAAAAATGAAAACTGATTCAACTAATCTCAACTTCAAACTTGAAACCAAAAAGATTTATTGAATATGCATGCAATAAAGAGAAATTAAAAAAAAAAGTGCTACATGAAAACAAGCAGAAAGACACCTTCAGCTGCCAGGTTTGCTACCACTTTCACGGCATGAATGCGCACATCAGCATCTTCTGCTTCAAGCAATGACCAAATCTTTTGTAATCCCACTAAAAAAGGAAATAAAAAACTTAATCAGAAGAACTATAAAAAAAATCCATTTTAAATTTAGGGTAAAATCATTACAAAA